>JBAMHV010000004.1:7470303-7480898 GCA_037177535.1 Pseudomugil gertrudae | reverse complement strand
CCCCCCCCCCCCCCCCCCCCCCCCTCCCCCCCCCCCCCCCCCCCCCCCCCCCCCCCCCCCCCCCCCCCCCCCCCTTCTTCCTCTCCTTCTCTTCCAGGTGATTTGTTTTACCGTTCTTCTTTGTTTGCTTTTTTTCATTTGTTCATGGCATTCAGGGATGCAAGAAGAGGGATATGTGCCTAATCATGTAAACCGATGTTGCTGATGGCTTGTCTCCAGTGAGTCACAGACAAATAATGCCGAAAGGAAGATGAAATGGACTGTCAACCAAGTTCAGACGTACTGACAGGAGCTAAAATACAACAGGTCCCTGCCATAAATAGAGTAGTAAGGAATCCTGCACCTGCCAAAGCTTGCTCCTTTTCTCTCCCTCTCTCTCTCTCTCCCTCTCTAACACACAAACACACACACACACACACACACACACATTCATTTTTACAAACTGACAAAGCATGTGGTTTCTCCCTCGTGTCATATACATTTCTACTGTAACTGATTATTCAGTTAGACACAAAACAGAAACACAAAAACAATGGATAAGGGGAAAAAAAACAGTGCTGTAAAAGAAAAAGGTAGAAAAATAATCAATTTGCCTTTTAGGAAGGCATATTGAATACCGTGTGGTGGCAGCCATGTTTAGTTAGAGTTTATTAACTGCCAGGTCATCACTATGACAGCAGACAGAAAGTCAGATAAAGAAAAAAAAGGTATATTGGTTGATAATAAGAGCTGTCACTTCTTCATTATATAAAGTTCATCAATGTATATGGTGAAGAAAATATCTCTTAGAAAAGAAAGCAACCTGCTTAGACTGAAAAGAAAAATAACTGCAATAGCGACTCTGCTTTAAAATACTTTTGGGACATTAGTGTTTATCTAATACCTGTAGATGTTGCATGAGCATGATAAACACTGAGTCCTTTTGGGTCCTGATGTAAGAGTGAGCGAAGGATTTTTGTCACTGCATTGAGAGCAATTAATGACCTGTAAAAACAACTCTTCACTCAAGTAGATAATTAATTAAACAAACAAACAATAAATAATGTTTTAAAATATAAATAAATAAATTGCTTTAAAATAGTGGTATCTGTAAATGTTTGTAAAAAGCTTCAAATTGATGCTAGACTAGCTAATTCAAACTCACGTTCTACATAAAAAAACTTTGCTGAACTAAAACCATATTTGGTTAGTTTAGCTGCAGCATGGTATTTAACCTGGCATGACCCCTGAATAAAGAAGGGTTCATTGCAGAACTCATTACAATTGTTTAAATAGATATCAATTGTACTATATGGCAAAAACTAAAGTACATTTAAAATAAAAAACAAACAAACAGAGAAAAAAAGGGAAAGAAGTAAAAAAAGAAAATAAAATAGCTAATATGTGCAGCTCAGCCTAGAACTGCAGGAATGAATTTTCCAGGCTGTGTAATGCTTGGCAGTGAGATTTATCTGCTAATAGCATAATTCAAAAGAAGAATTAACAACACAGTTGGTCTTCTCACATATTTTGAAAACAATGTATTTTAGGAAGCATTTACAGCATGAGAAGTGAACAGTTAGTAAAAAGAAAAAAAACTGGCAGGCTTTGATAGATATAATATCAGAAATTCACTGCTTTAAAAAGCAGCCAAAGCTGGAAGATAGACAAGCTTTATTTCTAAATATTTTTTTCTTCCTTTAAAAGGCGATTAAATCTGATGTACTAAATTAAAAGCATATTTAGATTTTTTTTAGCATTTGTATATTAAAATGTCTCTTCAATCATCTGGTTTGTGGAACAGGTTATTAGAATTAACGTACTGTATGCACTCATTTTTGGAAATCAGGTTTATTTCATGTACCTTTATGACTGTAAAGGGTAATTAAGGCCTATCTCTACTAAGGCTTCAGTTCACATGGGACAGTTAAGTAAATGCTTAAATTTTCAGGCCCACTGAAACCTTTAATTCAGCCCCTCAGTCTAATGGCACTCTATGTTTCCATCTCCAGAGTCCTCTGAGGGGTCCTGCTGGAGCGACCATGATTAAAAGTAACGCAATCGCTCGTTAGGGTGGAGCAAAAAGTATCACAAAAGCGTACTTAATTACACAGGGACTGTGGATGCTCAGCCAATTTCCAGCTATAGGCTTCCTCCTCACTGACTTATGCTTCATCTATAAGTTTATGGATGTCCGTGGTTGCAGAGGCTGCAGTGACAAGTGATGACGTCTCCCTTCACCCGACACATATCTCTGCCTCCTGTCCCTGGAGCACACAGAGCTTACAGCTGGCAGGGAAGTGATGGACTGCAGACAATAGCAGCTGAGTGTAGGAAAAGTTCTTACTCTCTCTTTAATCCTCAGTATTTGTTTTACTTAATTTGCTACTTCTAATAATTGTGTAGCACAGTAGCCATGAAAAAACCTCACTGCACAAAAAGATTTTTTTTCCCTTTTTTGTTGTAGTCCGCCTATTCTCCTGTCAAAAAGTCTGGTCCTTTAGCATTCCCAGTAGGCAACTGTCCTCTATTTCTCTTTATCATTCTGTTTATCAGCAGGGCCTCGATTCCTGCTGGTTTCAGTGGTCTCCGCCGATGGTGCAGTTTCCCCACAGCTAGATGCAGCCCAGCTATTACACACAACAAATCAGAGTAGAGATCAATTACCAGTATGGCCTAATGTTTTTCAATACCAGTGTTATCCCTAACATTACCACCCCCCGCCCCCAATCCGCCCCCAATCAAAACGGCAATAGCCACATATGCATGCCACCTCCTGGCCCAACCAAATGCCAAAAACCTAAATACAACAGGCATCCATCTGTGTAAAAACTTCTACACAACGTGCTTAACATACACAGAGGCAGCTCATTTTGCCTGCTCGTGAAAATGAGAATGAGGGAGATTGTTTAAAATGCAGAGATGCATATTTTTTAATTATGCATTTACTTGATGGAGGGAATGGAAAATGTGGTTTGCGCTCATGGAGGGAAAGTATAATGACGAGTCGAAATAGATTTACTTTCTCTATACAGATGAACACATTTGCACACATGGTTTCGTTCACAGTGAGACCATATCACCCTCATTTGTTCTGAAACAATGAAGCCATAGCTTTAAGTAGGGGTTTTAAGTTAAATAAAACAGCAGTGCAAAACCGATAAACAAATAAATCTGGGAGGTTTCCCTGAAGATACGTGACAATGTGTTGATTTGACCTTTGACGCATTCACACTCCCACCATGTCGAATGCCGCCACTGGACCTAGTACCCCCTTTCTCATTGGTTTTCCAAGCATGGGGACCTGCTGAGCAGCTGTGTAGAGCCGGCTATATTTCTATGGTGGTAAGTAATGGAAAGACTACTCAAGCTCTAAAGAAATAGCATTTTAGAAAATATTAGAGATTTTAGTTTCTACATTTTACCCCAATTTTTTCCTCTGCATGTAATTTATTGAATTTGTTCTATTATTTTGTATCTATTGTTATGCTTTATGAGGTTGATTTTTAGTGATACATTAGTTTTATTATTATCAACACTGTGGCTGCAGCAGGGGTAAAAGCCCAACACAAATTCTCTCTGGTGAGACAATAAAGTCAATGTTGAATCTTGAATTTTGATCACCGCACCAGAGCATGGAGCACTGGAGGAAAACCAGGTAAACTCACTGTACTGTCTTTCTATGCACAGAGAAAGAGGCAATTTTGCTTTAAACATTCAGAAAGAAGCATAATATATTGCAATTAACATCTGGTTTGCATGAGTACAAATAGATTTTGTGTGTGTAACAAGATCAGCCGTGGTAGTGCCGGTGGGTTATCAGAGGACAAAAGCTCCCCGGTCCTTTGATCCACCATTCTTTCTCAGGGCAGATAAATAAATATAACCTTATGAGAAGAGCTAAAGCAGCTCTCCTGCTTGCACCTTTTATGATCCTATTATGTTCCTGTGGGTTTTTCTGAATAAATGTTAACAGCTTCTGCGTTGTGCGCATAAAGGGGATGCATCTGTGTGAGCTAGAGCAGGTTTTTATGCGCATGGACACACTCTGTCCATACACTGCTTGTTATTAGAAATGCCAAGGGTTTGCTTAAAGTGTCAAACAGACTTTTTGTTGCAATATGCAGACAGAGAGTATTAAAATGAAGCAAGCAGATAGCGATTTTTCAGGTCGAGTATGACCCAAATGGTTTGGGCTGCTTTCTCAACAGCAGACAAAAAGCAATCATTATTTTAGCACTAGGGTGGATTAGCAAGGCTTACCAGGAATTTTATCACTCTCCCATAATATGCTGCATGGTATTAGCATAATGCAAAAATGATTAGACACCCTTTATCTCCAAATCACATAGGGTAACTATGCAATTATTAATAGGAGCTGTCCCAAGTATTCCCTGCTAGATGTGGGCTTACTGTTGCATTTGATAAATAACAAGATGCTTGTCGCAACCAAGGACAGAATAAGGTTTTAAGACCTACTGTAAAAGAGCTGGACACAGTAAACCAATTTGAAGAGCCACTAACGCTCATCCATATTGCTTTTACAAACCATTGTGGCTTTATAGCAGTTTTGATTACACAGTTTTGCATAGGTCAACAGCAATGGATATAAAAAGAGCAATGTAAACCTAAGACCAAGTAAAGACAACAGGTTTTTCTTAATGTTAATGTTAGTTTTGATTTTCCTCATTAGTTCCACATTAGATCACACAGAAAAGGTGCTTAGCCTTTTTTTTCCCTTCTTTGTTGTGTTCAGTAATTCCAAGGGGAGAAACAGGAGAAAATGAAACTAAACCTTAGCAGTCATCTGTATCCACATTCATATCTGACAGCATGAAAACCATTTTTTCAACCTATATTTTTGCCACTTAAAGCTTCTTATACTATGGTTACATACAGCATTTTTATACAGCGCTTCTTCTGTTCACAACAAACACCGTTTTAGAACCTTTAACTATTACACACATGCAAATCCCAATGGAAAGACTAGGATGCACCATAAGATTCAGTGTCTTGCCAAAGGATACTCTGGCATTTAATCTGGGGAAGATCAAAATTATTCCACTGAGTTGTGAAGACAACATCCTGAGCTACAGTCAAATGCTAACAAGCAAGACAAAGTTTATGTACACACCCATGTTAAGGGGAACACTGAGTATGGAATACAATGGAATATTATGGTTTTTAAACCCATGTAAATCTGACCAAACCCATCATTATTCTTTAATAATCCATCTGACAAACAAATACATAAGCAAATGGGATCCTTCACCATGCCCATTACTGTATTTGGTCATTTTCACAGAAATGACTGACCCACTGCAAGGTTCATTTACCCATCTACTTATTTTTTAAGCTTTCTATAATTATTATATTAAGCAAAGGCATTTCTGTGTATAGTTTTGCCAACAAATTAAACGAACAATGTGATGCACAAGGAAACAGAAATGTTGTGTGTAACGTGGTGAATAGAAAACGATCAAGGCATAGTAAAATGTAATAAATCTATCAAGTTCACTTGTAGAATGTGTTTGAGATATTTTTTAAAAGGAATTCATATTGAAACTGTTTGAAATTAAATAGAAAATAAAGGAAAGTATGCCAGCAGTGAAAGAGAGATTAAACAGCCTTGAAAAGATTTATTTGATAGCACCTACACTTATTTGTTTAGAATATTTTGTATTTATATTCCTCAATAGCTTTTTACCTGAATTCTGCTGAACTACAGCATAACTCAAATCATTAATGTGCTTATGAATAACATCTTTAAAAAGTAACATTCAGACTATCATTATGTTTATGTAAAATTTCATTCTAGATGTGCTTTAATGCATATTCTTTCTCTGAGGCCCCGCCGGCATTTTCCTCTAATGAAAGCCAGCTGCTACTCCAATTACATCATCTGCTTTGGTGTAATCTAGACGTGACATATTAACTGAATTAGCCCTTAAACTCAGATCGTAAAGGCAATCACTAAAATTCTGAGTAGGATACATACATGTTTAAAAAAAATACAACTGCATGTAGGAAAGGATAAATGACTAGTAACTAATTATATAAATCACCAGAAAACTAACATTAGGACAGCCTGTGTTCCACAGAAGCAGAAGAGCTGGATTATAATTGCAGAGAGCAACATTACCCCTGCTTTGGTAACGAGTTTGTAATCAACAGGTTTCACCCATGAGCCGTTTTAAAATAAATAATGCACAACCTAATGTTTGGGAACAGCTCTTTTATTTCTTATTCACTTGATTTTTTTTTTACTTTGTTTAATTCTTTTTTGAGAAACGATTAAGGATTTTTTTAATGTTAAGAAAAAAAATTACATTTGTTTTATGTTTGTCTGAGTCTAATAATTACTTCCCCTTTTGTTTAGCATGTTTTACACATACAGCAGATCCCCACTATCATTCACTCAGCTGAAGTTTTATCTGAAACATGAAAGCTTCAAGGTGTTGTGAAGAAAAAAAAAGTCAGTTACTAAAATCATTGTGGCAGCATCAAATGTGTGAGTGTGTGAAATGGAGCATCGATAAGCAATCAAAACATGATACACACTTTTTGGCGAAATGATCTCAGATACCTTGAAAGACATGCAGACCAAAAAAAATGGAAATGACAACATACATTGAAGAAAAACAACTTCATTAGGATGCCTTATATGGAATCTGAATTACATACATGAGTGTGCTTTACAAACAAACTTGTCTTGCCTATACTGTCAATGTCACCTTTTTCCCCCTTTACTCCCCCTTTACTGTGTTTTCGCTTCTTCTCCATGTGCTGTGAATTCTGATCACACTGTCCTGAAGCCATGGGCATCACTTTCATCATGAGGTAGATGTCTGTCTGAGTCGCATCAGTAACAGAGAGATTGTATGAAGTCTAAGGAGAGTTTCATAGAAAAATATCATTTCAGAATGTGTAAAAAGAAAATCCATCCCACATAAGCACATGCTCACCTATTTATTATCTCCACCTTAAAAAAAATCCTTTACAATACTGTGTAACTAACTTAATCCAGCCACCTTTTTATTTGCATATTTTTTTTCCTTTACTGGGACAGAAGTTTGTTAGTTTGAGCTTTTTATGTCATTTAAATGTGTGGCTTGTCTTCTCGCAGCTGAACTTATAAAATAAAAGTGGAAGAAATGTACATGTTCTCAGGAAATGGCCCGAGGGCGCACATGACAGAATCCTGATGCTGCACAAAAGTTGCTATTTTCTGTCCCACATAAACATACAGTATGCTAATACTTTATATGTGAATTGCTTTAACGGTTACGCATATATATCGAGAAAACAAATTAAGTCAATTACCATGGTTCAACAGACAGTGCAGTGTGCTGACAGTTCACGTTAGCAATGAATATTTGCTAGCAGCAACATAACTTACTCATATGGTTTTAGTTATAATATTATTAACATGGTAAAAAGAACAGAACTCGAGTCAATGGGATCAAACAAGGATTGCCCCAGTCTTATGCATTACTTATATGTGAGGATTTTTTTGTTTGTTTTTTTTTTTTAATGGTGCATCAACTATTTATTTCAGCTATTTCCTGCATATGCCCTGCATAAATGCCTCATGCAGGAAGTTAAATCTGACCGCGAGTTTACGACTGAGGAAGCACTCGCAGTAAACAAGAACATTTTCATGTAGATTTTGTGCCTCTCATGTGTATTCATGATACAGTGAAATGATTTCCTGAGCAGATGTCACTATGAGATGGAGTAAGATATCAAACAAAATGTCTAGCCAGATCACACAGCCGAGGATGTCTGAGCTCAAAGATGGCAGAGGCTAAAATTAGGATTTTTGCACCATTGCTAATCTGAACCAGTAACAGAAATAAAATAAAATTTAAATTAAAGTGATTTTAGCATGATTTGTAAAACCTACCTTAAGGAAAGAAATAACTACATGGAAGGGGATAATGAGAGAATCCTTAAATTCATGCATAGTAGGATATAACAAAGAGCTGGGACATGACACTGCATGAACATGATGGCAAGTCACACACACACACACACACACACACACACAAGGGAAGGATTTCAGACAGATGACAGAGATGAATGCGCTCACGGTCTGCACAACATGTTTGAATATGGATCAGCAGACTGAATCATGTCACTTTTTGGGGTATCAGTGTAGCCTCGATGACCATTTGGTAACCAAATGCAATGCAATCACCATGACACTCCAATTTATTGCTGCAATTAAAGCAGAAATATTGAGACAGTCAGGAAAAAGTCGGAAGTCAATTTTAATTAAGACAGAGTTCGAAACTGCGTTGGCGTGCCTGGCGTGTGTAACTCTGACAAATTGTGTGACAGTTTTTACCGACACAAGTCTAAAGATGTGAAAATAGTTCATTTAGGAGTTATTCAGCAACACTGACACTTTATATGGTAAGACTATTTTCTAGTGGTACAAATTGTTACACACGTCAATTCTACCAATCTGGAAACACATCACGATTCATAATGAAAAGAGTTCTGAGCTGCTCTCACACAAAGCCTCGGACAACTCCTATTCACAAGAGATAAAACTGACCTTGCATAAAGGCATCCAGAGATGAGGCATAAACAGCAATGGCTTACAGCTTACCGGTAGTCACCACTCAACAGGCCTTGCTAAGATTTCACCACATATTTTAAATGAAAAGGAAAACTGTATCATCTCCAACCGGTCACAGCAGACGACTGCCTTTCCTGAGCAAGGTTCATGTCAGAGGTTTGTCCTTCCTGCTAGGATAGGTATAGATCTACAGGTTGTGGCTGAAATTGAAGTGCGTGTGTGTCTGTTTTCCAAAAAATCAAAGCTCATAACAATATCAAAATGCTAAAAAAAAATGCCGATGGAATATACAAAAATCTGCTAATATACTCTCTCTCTCTCTCTCTCTCTCTATATATATATATATATATATATTCAGATTTAACATTATCACAATCTACTTGCACAAATCATAACATCTAACCATATAATTGAACATTTAGTCTTGCAAGTACAATTACATTTTCTTGACAATTATCAATTACCAATTATCAATTACGAATGTATGCTTAAAAAATTCATTTAAAACCACAGAAAACCAAGGTGTTTAGCACAGATCATCTAACCTCCCATGTTTCTTTGTATACCTGCATCCATTTTAGATCAAGTTTAAATCAATTATGTGGCTAAATGAAATATACTTATATATTTCTCGTTGCATTATTAAATACAATTATTTCTGCCTTCTTCAGCAGATGCTTATTGTCCACCTCTGTATTGATTCTACCTATTTATTATTGGATTCTCTTCTAAGATCATTTGGTACCTGGTTTAATCTCCAATCACCAGGGTGTCGTTGGGCTGGATAAAAACCTTTTGCTATACAATGTATGAGTTATATTTGAGATGCTTAAAAAAAGCATTTTCCCTCAAATAAAGCATGTTTCAAGTTGGCTCTGAGGAAGTTTTACTGCTTCTAGATTTCATCTGGCATGAAAGAAGTGGAAGGAGGGTGATTGTGTTTCACAGTGGGAGTCGAAATGAAGCTATCACAGTGGTGAAGTTAGTTTTCCACAAACAGTTTCTGTTTTGCACCTAGAACTCACACACAGAGAAACTCACAATTTTCTTGACCTTGCCCCAAGCCCCTGAGGAAGATTGTCTCGTATGTGTGCAAGACTTTCTAAAGAATCTGGATGTCACACTTCAAGCTGGTGTGTTTCTGTATGCCCTTCATTTTTCCCATGGGCTTTTCCACGTGTGGCTTTTATTCAAGAGCTAAGCTGCTTTTGTTGGTTTGTAACAGAAAAACTAAAAAAAAAAAGAAACAAGTTAAGACAGATTAAGAAGAGATTTAAGTTCTTTTCCTCTGCATCCATTACTTCCTTTCTTCTTTAAACATGATTTTGATTTTCTGGTGGCAAAACAGGCTAAAAAGACTTTTCTTTATGGGGTAGCCTAAAATATATGCTCACTCAAATATATTGCCAGATAGAATGTACCATGTTATTATTTATTGATTTCGAGAGGGAGCGACGTAGAGATAGTGTGTGCACCTGAGTGTGTCCAAACTCTGTGTCTAATCCCGTACTGTGGCAAACCCCCAGTGGCCCGTCTTCTCCTCTAGGCCTAAATGAAACAGGTGAGGAACCGTAACCTCTTGGGGCTGGCCTCACATCTCACTGGTGCCCACACTTAAATTGGCTTCTTCTCCTGCTGTTCCACATCAGTAATTACCCTCCCCAACCCCTGCCAAGAACAGGAGAAATGAATGTAGACAAATAAACAAAAAGAACGCCTGAGGGCCAAAGTCACAGCACTTTGCACCACTTGTTCAAACTAGTATAAAAGGTATGGAAATTTGGTCGGAGTGTACAATCTACCACAACTGTCCATATAAAGGTTCACACGTGTAAGCAGGTGCACACTCAAAGAGGATTGTTTGTTTTTTTGTCTCTCTGCCTTCAATGCACTGCTGCTGTATACATGCCAGCCACTCAAACTACAGCCCACATTTATGTGTCCAGTGTATCTGTGCTGTCCTCGTAACACGTGCCGATGTGTTGCTAGACAGCCAGCTAACGAAGCACAAATGTATTAAAAAGTTCTC
>JBAMHV010000004.1:7448191-7459117 GCA_037177535.1 Pseudomugil gertrudae | reverse complement strand
AAACGTATCTGTATACACATATATATATATATATATATATATATATATATATATATATAAAATTCTCTTTTATGTAATTTAATGATTTCAATCCAATTGTATCATTTACTTCAGCTGAATTAAAACTGTGTATTCTTTGCTCTATCAGTTTCTTTATGTTACAAACATTTATTTACACTCTTATAATCTACACTACTTATTTATAAGTTTATTTCATATGTTGAAGAACAACTATCATGTCTAGAAGTTGTCCACTCAAAGGATAGAATATATAAAAGTCCTTCTCTGGACAAACACGAGTTAAAGTAATGATTCCCTCATATCTTTACACTTTACAAGTTATGTTGGAGTTTAAATGTTTTGCTACCATTTACACTACAACAAAGTTAAAGTGTGTGTCTTTTTTCTAAATAATAAAACAAACTAATAAAAGAAACCTTAATATCCCACTAGAGACAAATCCACAAGACAATCTAGTAATCTGCATGCATTTCTGTATAACCTCTGTATTGTGATGCATGTGTAATTCCATCAACAAATATCATAGGAGACAGAGACAAACACTGGAGAAGGAATATATTTGACATCTGGAACAATGAAGGAAAAATAAAGTCAAATCTTTGTCAGAAAATGGAAATGCTGACATGCTTGGCTTTTATCTTTTACTTGCTTTTGGTAAAATTCCCGAGTCCCATTGATTGAGCATTGGTAATCCAGGTCAGAGCCCTGAACTGGCAGCCACAGAGGCTACCCAAGCATTGAGCCAGCCAGGTTGAAATTGATCCTAGTTTTCTCCTGAATCAAATAGTGCCCAAATCCTCTGTGCCATGAGGCAGCAGATACAATCTTCTGTTTGACCCCAGTGCTAAATGAGACAAAGAAGCAAAGAAAGACAGAAAAAATGGAAAGCGTGGTCCAAACAGTAGAACTTGTAAGACTTGCACGTCATTTTGAAAACCTACAGCAACAATAGAAACACGGTTGACTCAAAATAACCCAAAAACAGTAAACTCTGTAAAAAATGGCAAATCAATTTACTCTAGTGCAATTAAGAGGGGATTGCATATCTTTATTATCCTAATTAAGACAAAAGCCTGAAGGTTGCAGCATAGTCAGCTGTCAGTCTGAACAAAAGGCCACAAAAACCATGAAATGACAAATCAGAAACTGTGGAGGAGGAAATGTGAACATGAATGAAAGCAATTCAGTTCGAAGGTTTGTTTCAATCCAGCAATATGTTGTATCCTGCCAAACACAAGAGACTGCTCAGCAGATCTACACTGTGTGGAAGTAGAGCTCATGTGACTGTAAGTGATGCTGAGGGATGAGTGTGGAGGCCGTTGTTTAAGAAGACAACTTCCCATTGTCTTTTAGTTAAAGTCATTTGAAAAAAGGAAAATATGTGAAAGAATTATTACATGACCCATGCATCAAAGTAGATGAGAGGACAAATATAGTTTTTTGTTTTGTCTAAATTCCAATCCCATTAAACTATTTATTATCTTGGATGAAGGTAGGTGAAAATTCTGCGATCCAGGAAGTATTTATACTAAAACATCATGTGTAGGTGTAGATTATTTCCACAGCCTTAAATGTTTGGATCAAAACGTCATGAATTTGTCAAAATCTAGAAATAAAAAAAACAACTGATAACACATAAAAAGTTAAATTTTCTGTTCTAAGTAGCTCTTAAATCACACATAATTTCTTCAAACCATTAGCAATAATGTATGGGTGCATTCCCCAAAGTACCAGCCCTAGATGGAAATATGACACATTAACATTTCCACATCAAAGCAAAAGCCATTATAAAATGCTTTATTTAATAAGACCAAAGCCTTTTTCACAGAGGAAACTTATGTGTACTCGCTCAAGCATGCAGCTTGAACCGTGTTTGAGACCAACATATGAAAGCGCTTTTTCTGCCTCTTACATGGAAAACTGAAAACATCCACCCGTCACTGCCCGTTTAGGTTCAGGAAACATCAATATGCTTCTTGGTTAAAGAAAGTAATTAACATTGTACAGTAGTACATTGTTAACAATGATTTGCATATGTTCACATTGTATTATATCAGAGCAAACATGTTTTTAATGAGAAACTTCTGATCCTTCTTCTTGACTCAAAGCTCACTTTTACATGGGAATTTAAATGTTTTGAATGAAAATGTCTTTGGAAGGTAAAAACATAATTGCACTGCTGCATTACTGCAAAAAATGATAAATTCATCAGGAAACCAGAACAGTACTGAGAATCCGTTTACACTTCTGTGAGGATATCCATCCTTTGAACTTGACTGTGCAGTTAAGCTGCCAGGCAATGTGTTTATTTAATTATGGGACTGTGGTTAGAGCTCAGGTTATTTCACAGCCTCATCTATTTTACAAATACTTTGGATATGAGATGCCGTTACTAGAAAGTAGAGAAGAAAAAAAAAATTACAGCAGTTGGGATGTACGTGGGATTAATTAATCACAGGGACAGCTAGCACAATTTGACGTTGTGCTTCCCAGCACTAATACTCATTTCTTAACAAGTTTGAGTAACTATTAATATATCTCTTGATTGCTGATTGCAGGTTCAACAATAGGAACACATTTCCTCTCCTCTAAAATACTAAAATGAATCCTGCTCATAAAGACACTGCCCTTAACATAAACTGAAAAATGGGAAAGGAACAGCATCAGTACAAAGAAAAGGATTTCATCTAGGTGATGTATTTGCTTTTAGGCACCTAAATAAAAATGTAATTAAAAATAATGTGCAAAGCTGGAAACTAAGCAGTGCAAAGAAGCATCTTATAATCTCAGAAGGCCTTTGTTCTGGTCCAAGACAAGGTCAAATCCAACAAGGCTATGTTCACCATGGCGACAACAGTGTAATCCCATCAGTGTGCATCAGCCTGTCTTATTGTATTTATCTGCAGGGTTTTCAGCTCTGGAACACTCCACATTGATTGCTGTCCAGGAGCAAATCCCGGTGTTGCAGCAAGTAAAACAGTAAAGCAATCCCACCTTCATGGTTAAAGGCAGAGATGAAAAATGTCTCACTGGGCATGGATGCTACAGTAATATCACAGTTTGCATAGATTATTGTACTTCATGGTTATTCATTTCACATTCTTTTCTATGCTGCTAATCTGTTGCAGCCTATACAGTACAAAACTATGTTGTATTAGAACATTGGGCTTATGTCTTTTTTCTTTAAATCTAAAGGATTTCTACTCTTTACCTAAAAACTTACATTGGAAATAACAAAAACAGTTAATATTATAATATTTTATTTTAATATTATATTAATAACATTTGATGACAATTGAACAGGTATTCATCAAGATGCAACTCTGTTGGCAAAAGTGAAGCCTATGTAAAAGTGCCACCCCCGATCCACTGGGGGCTTCAAAACAGCATATGTGCCCTTATAGGCACATGTTAAACAGACCAACTTTACAGTGAAAAAAAAACATGTTTACAGCCTGGTACAAAAAATATAGATAGATTAAGTTTACCTTCAAACAGTGACTGGGTCTTTTCATGTTATTCATTCATTTAGATGTTATTTATTCTTAAAATCTAGCATAATTATAGCCGTGTGCTTTAATTGACAGGTATCCATTATGTTTGGCAAGAAGGCAGAGAATATCTAACTAACTTAGATTTGAGTTAGCTTAGTTAGCTTTTAGCTATAGACAACTCAGAGTTTAATAGTTATCAATCATCCACCCCCACATTCATAGACCCTTTAAACCCCAGCTCCTTATATAAACTATGATATTCAACCATGATGGGATAGAAGAAAAGTGTCACTTTTCTGTTTAGGACAATTACAATTCCCTACATGAAATGAGCGGCTATTCGTCAAATTAAATTAGCCTGTAGCATGACATGGAAGACAAGCGAAGGCTCCCTAAAGTGAACAAAATTGTGAGAAAGTATAAAGTATATAGAAAGATACTGATTTATATTTTAATATCTTTGCACCTATAGAATTAGAATTATGTTATTAGGTAACAGAACAGAAATGTTAAAATATGTTCTTTTAAATTATGATTGTAAATATATTAAACTGTCATTTATTTTTAAAAAAATGTATAAATATAAACGGGGGGGGACTATTGCAGGTGCAGTATGTGAAAATGGGAATTAACATTGATGGTATAATTAGAATTTACAAATAAAAAATGGCTCTGACTTTTATGCTCTTTTTTTGTGTCACATATTGAGTTTGGATTTTGAATATGCAATTCATTCAGAGTTCCACGCTTCATTTGACTAATAGCATTTTGTCCTAAATTGTCTGTTTAGATGGAAAACCTCACCATTCTGCAGTTCTGTTGTGGAACTTTATTAACATACTGCAGTAAACGTACAGGGATGATTAATGCAACCTCTTAAAAGAATGACACTTCTGACTGAAAATTATAACACAAAGGACACACAGGAGGGAGTCTGCACTCACAAGTTCATTGTTATAATGACCAAAGTTAACATTTTAATATATTTTTTTTCCTCCTGACCATAGTCGTCAAGATTATTAATGCACACTGTGTGATGAGCTTACTTAATAAAGTTAAGTCTCTGTCTCAGTACAATATTCAACATTTCTAATTGGAGCAGCACATGAACAGAAGCATTATCATTTTTAGTTGTGCTTGTTGAATGTAACAATAATTAAAAACAATCTTAGTTTTTCTGATACTAGGCTATTTGGGTGTGAATGCTAAATAGATGTTTAAAAGTAACTGGGTATAAAAACAAACCATCTTTATTGTTATGTAAGTATGTTATGTAAGTTAAGACGTATCTACAAAGATTCAGCACAGTGTAGGTTTTATTAAAAGCATATGAAATCGCCATAACGGTACCTCTGTAAGTATGTGTACCTCTCCACCAGAAAGGCAGACGACCAGTGTCAACCTGCTGGGCTTGTTACAAAAGATTGAGTTAAAAATACAAATCAGCTCTCACGGAGACACTTCAATCACAGGAATCTGAAGTCAGGTGGGAAAATCATTCATCTTCCATTCATCATGGCTTTCACTGATGAATCCCCAGATTTGCAGCAGCAAGAGGCAAAACCATTATTCTTTCTTCACCTTCCAGTTAAAATGATCTATTACTTAGAAACAGTAACTGCGTCATACTTGTTTAATTTAGGACTGTGCAGGAGTTTATTTTAGGCATTGGTTTTTATGATAAAGACAGGAATAAAGGAATTAATTAATTGTTTAATAGTTGGGCATCTAATAGCACGACATTGTGGTCAGTGTTTTTTATTTGGTTAATAAAGTGGTGATTAACTTCCATTCATAATTTATATGTGAAACACATATAATTATATTTAAAATGACTTATCCTACTTTGAAATTTCAATTTTAACCACAAATAAACAATTCACAAACATAAGAATCTGCTTTGCTTTTGCATGCTTCCCAATAGAGATATGAATTCAATCAATTAAGCCATTTTTCTCTCTCTACTTTTGGGGACTGAACATTTTAGGAAGTTCTACAACCTCCTACAACCTTTTATTTTTGAACAAAGCCTCATTTTAGTCACTTATTATCAGAACTCTGTCTTTTACCGTTTGCTGGATCCACACGCCCACAGATGTTACAACATACAATGTTACACATTTAAACTACACCAAAAAACAACCGGTGACGGGGCTTGTTGACATTACATCTTCCACATATAGTATGTAAACTATCGTTCCGTTTCTTATTGTCCGCTGTGAATATTAGGTAGATACACATGTGGAAACTGTGTCTGCCTGTAAATCCAGGTAAAAGTAAAACTTTCAGTGAGTAATTTCAACCATGGAGTGAAAACATAAAGGGGAAGGTAAGTCACAAATCACTTATGGCTTAAAAAGCTTATTTCTAAACAGAATAATATTGAGACAGGAATGGAAAATATGAAGTAATGACTTTTAGACAAATAGCACATAAGCCCCTTGGCAGCGTTAAGGACAAATAAGGTAATATCACAAGAAACCCAGTGTGGACGACATAGTTAAAGGAGAAGTGATGTTTAAAGATCCACCAGCACTGAATCTGCAGTGAAAGCAACGATTGGCATCGTGGGACAACTGTGCAGGTGAAACTAAAATATGGCAGCTCATTAACAGAAAAGCAACTTTACTCTTTGGTCCTTTTGATGACTTTAATCTGGCCACTTCTCATATTTGTAATGCAAAACCACAGTTAAAAGCAAAAACATGAAAGCACAACAAATGCCAAACTTGCATGAACCAAAACAGGTGCTGGATGGTGCAGAATGCCGTAGATGGAGGATTGCACCCCCCTGGTGGACCTGAACTGAGAAACACAGCTATAAAGGGAATTCATTTGAAAGGTTTTAAGAAAAAACGATAGACCTTTATGGTGTAGTGGTGTATGTCTAAGTGGGGGAGCATTTAACAAGCTGCTGGATGGATTACTGGCATTTAAAAAGAAGAGGTTTATTTACAGGACTTCTGTGTAAAAAAGATTGTTTCCACTTTTGCTTTTGTGCTGACTCGTATCACGCCAAATTTACAGGAAGTCGTTTTTTGAGAGAAGTCTTAAAAGAGGAGGATGTAGAGGTATAGTAACTCTTTCAGTGTAGACCTTGACCATGAGTTATAATTGCCACTGCTGCAGAGCTGCTTGCTATTAATGTATGTTCTATACTTTGAGCCAGGGTCATTGCTCCATGACTTTTCATTTACCAAATCATAGATTTATTCAGTTGTTTGTTTCTGGTATCACACTTCAGTAGTTTTTTTTGATAACCTTTTTGAATGTGAAAATACAATTTACATAAGCCGACTATTCTCAATTGTAATAAACCCATTGAAGTTACAAGGATGGCATAAAATAAGCTTGAATATGGAATAAGGTATCAATTCGGTGGGATCTACCTATGAGCAAAGGCTCAGTCTGAAAGGCCAGTATGATCAGATGGGCCAATAGAGACCACGAGGACTCCATTTTGCTACACTAATCCATTATATATGCAATGCAAATCAACAACACAAAGACCAAAGCTTAATCTGTTTTAATAATGCAAGTTCAGAGCACAAATCAGGAGAGTGGCTGGCTGTCAATAGAAGAAAAGGTCAGAAATTCTAAATAATGAATGCAAAATGCATACAAAAAAAGATTTTAATTAGAATCTGACTCAAAGCAATAAGCACCTCTGAATTTGTGGTTATGGTGTAATGTTTATTAATGTGTTTATTCCCTGCTTAAACACCACACCGTGCACCCTGATTACTATATCAAAGAGGGACAGGCAGCTGGAACCCAGTTTCAGTGTTATTGCTTTCCACAGTACAGAATAGTGGAGATGTTGTGTTGGTTACGCTCCAAGGATCGCAATGTATATTATGGATTCAAACAAAACATTTACATTGAGGTTGCAAGCAAGAAACAGAAAAGGCAAAAAAAGAAAACTAAAAGCTGACAGTCTTTCAGGTATTTATTAAACTGTATTGCCTGTTATCACTAAAATGCAGGTATTAATAACACTCATATACTGGATGGTTTGACGTTCTAGTCTTTTTTAAATAGTGCAGAGCTTCATCACAGTAGACCACAAAATGTCTCTGGATCAGGCACTCTGCCAGTCGCAGCACTGAAGTAGATGACTGACTATCATCTAATGGAAGCATCACATTCAAAAACAAACCCGATATACACCAACCATGGGGAAAATAAACGATGACCGACTCCTCCCATTGAATCTGTGGTCTGACAGGTAATGCAGGGTGTATATTTCTTTACCTTAGACGTTGCATCAGCATGGGGGATTAGTGTCCACTGAATACAACAGAAGCAAGAAAAGCTATTAATCTCTGCAAAGACTGACAGAGAGTAACATTCTGAGACTGCTTAAATGTTTTAAAACTCCTGCATGAGACAATGACCATCAATACACATAATTATACACTGATTTGATTTCTTTTTATAAGTTAGAAAAAAAACCTTTTCACATTGTATTCTGTTAAGTTTTCATTTCCTTCATTTGTCTAATCTATTTTAGTTTTCAGATTTAATTTAAATAAGCTAACATGCACATTATGGTAAACATATTTGAACTTTTCTTTTGAATACTAGTTTCTCAAGTAGTTAACTAATTATATTTAATTACTTTTCAAACATAATCTGCCCAATAGTATCTTTTGCACACTGCTATGTTTATATTTTGTATATGCACTGTACCTGAATGCATGTTGCAGTTCTAGTCTAAATCCACTGTCAAAAACTAAACAAAGAACAGAAAGTCCAATAAAATCATTAAAATCACAAAACTTTCTGCTGTAAAACTGTTTTTCTAAAATCCTAAAATTCAGCCTGTTGCATTTAAAATCATGTCAGCACTGATGCTGATGTTCTACATGGCTCTTTATATTACCATCAAACAGACACGTTGATTAAAAAGCTGATGGAAATCTCATTAACTCTGATTTAAACATGCAGTAATACATATAGCAGTCAGTACCTTGGTGGTTTGTCTACTTGCTTCTCTCGTTATATAATGCAAATAATGATCTACTAACTCATTTCAGGGCTCTGAGTTTGTTTTTACACTATGCATCTATCACAGAAGTACCTCAGGGAGATTAGCAAAAAAGTTCAAATAATGTGGATACCTCTAGTATCAACAGTTAGATTATTAGGGCTGTATTTCTGAGTTATAATGTCACAGTCTTCACTCCCTAGAGGCAGAAGGAGAACATGCAGATTTCTTTTCTTAAATGTTTAATATTACTGAACTTGGGATAAGAAGGATGATAATGTTTCAGATATGTTCACTGCTTTAAAAAGCAGCATGAATGCTTCTATGCTTCTGTCAAGGTTATTCAAAAAATATAAATATTTTATGAGACGTGTCCTTTACAATTCAGCTTTTTAATAGACAGGTGGGTGTTTTTGAAAAAAAGAAAAAAGTAATCTCACAAGAAGGAATGGTATTTGATACTTTTTGAAAGGGCCTCTATGTTCGTTGTCAGACCACCTCCTTTGCATCCTCTTTGAATTTAATTTGCATTCAAAGAGAGTCTAGGCAAAACTGAAAATATGTCTATTTTTGCCCACCTTATATAAAATCTCATGCAATTAGAGAATGCTGTTATTATAAAAGACATAACTTTCTATAGGAAAATAAGACAACCTCTGTGAAAACTAGGTTAATTGCCTACCAAACCTGTGTCCTCCCAGAAAGAAAAAAAAGGCAGTGTAATGTTGAGACAGTCTGGTCTTAATAATGACTCACAAATGCCACACAATATTTGTTACATCAACATGCTAAAATGTCCATGAAAGCCAATACTCCTGATTGACGGGTTGATCTATGTTCCTGCAAAAACAAGCGGCTGAAACGAGTTTCCGCTGCAGGGTGGCTGAGTTCTTTCAAACAGGGCGAGAAGCTTGGTCGACCAGTGGAGGATCAGAATCTTCTGGATTGAGAGGAGCCAGAAAAGGTGGATCAGGCATCTGGTTAGAAAAGTTTTTTAGCTAAGGTTTTACTTTCCTCTGATGATTAAATATGTGAACAGGTACCATCAATCAGAGCAAAAGGTGACTAGATGCTTTCAGAAAATGGCATAGAAAATATCTTCATACTTACCAATTTGCACCTGATTTCATAGCTATGAAAGAATTTGGTCTCTAAACAGTACATCAAACTAACCACCGACCAAATAAAAGGTACATATATGTTCCATCTCTCTCTGCACAATCGATATATAAATGCTGCAATCACCAGGGCTTAACACTTTACTACAATTATAGAAACATTCTTACTTTTGGCAAAATTTATCAGTGCAAATCATGCTTTCTCCGACTGTGCTGCAAGTAAAGGTGCTATATTTGATGATGAAAAGAAAAACAACTCAAAACATGGAGAAGGAAAAAACACCAACTCGGTGACTGATTTTACATTATCCAGCTCAGAGGCTTTACTCCTACTTCAAGAGCTAAGCTAGTGTGAGCCTACGGGTGAAAATCATGAACCATTCACGTGTTAACAAGGAATTACTGAGATCCCAAAGCTGAGAAATATGGGCCGTCTCTACTAATACTGTCTAAACTGTTATTTTAACCAATGAACACATAAACAGGAGTGTTTCCGCAGCATTGTTGTGGAATTAAAAAGGCCATGCTTCAGTTAACATATTATGGGGAGGAAAGATGCGATTGTTTAAAAAGGTATTCTGGCTTGGCCTCTGCAGCTTTGAATGGGGGTGGCTCATTTGTAACAGAGCCAGATGATCTGGTGATGATCCAGTTATCACTGCCCTGCTTCACTGAGCACAATTGAGATGACTCTGTTTATCAGTTATACAGCACCTGCATTGCATTTGCTCTAGAACATCAGAGAGAAAGTCACCCTCTTTACTCCAGCTTTCTTCCCCGACTCATAACCAGAATTCCATTTAGCAGACAGTAAAGTGCAACGTTACAAAATGGCATGGATAAAACTAACTTAAACCCCAGTAAGGAAATGTTACATATCTGATTATACCCCATCTTATATACACAGCAATCCACTCCTTATCCAACATTTACCTGCCAAGCATCCATCATTTCAGGTGAAAATCAATACGTGGAATCAATAAGTCTCATATTAATCTACTTCTCTCACACATGATTTGATACAGATTGTTTTTTTTTTATTTTCATACCTAACTGTCCTTCACTTTTTCATCATAAGTTGCCCTCATCTAAAAACATATACATCCCCCAGTGCATAAATTAAATATTACAGCAGTACACAAGCGAAAAGCTCCAACTTTCCCTTTCCACCTCGGAGTGTCTAAGGTGACAGTAGGGACAAATAGAAACCATCAAAAACACGCTTTAACTAGAACTTGCTGTTCTTGCAGAACAGCAGGGTGAATGCCTTTATGCTGGAATGGTTGAGCTGTAATGCTAAAGA
>JBAMHV010000004.1:7406986-7426600 GCA_037177535.1 Pseudomugil gertrudae | reverse complement strand
AAAATTGCTCAGCACAATATAGCAGCCAGACCCTCATTCTGCCTGCTGAGATGCTGGACAGACACGTTAAAAAAAAACAGCTCACACCAGATAAAAAAAAAAAAAAAAAAAAAAAAAAAAACTACCTTCGAGTTATAGCCTTTGAAATCTTGACATCAAAATTTTTTCCTGAAAAAACTGTGGCATCTAAAGGGTTAAGATCCAGCCCTTGGTAACCTCAGGCCTTTCTGGTTTTCTTTCTCAACTCACTCCTCACAACAACTTGCTAACCTGTCTTCAATTTCCTCATTATCTACCTCGTAAATAGGCCCTATATTCCATTTCCTTTCGCTCTGTGCCAAATTGTCTAGTGTGTTTTACCAGCTGGCCTCGTGTGACCTCCTACCCGTTTTGGATCCCGTCTCTTGCTGATCTCTGCCTTCTTCCTGGCTGTGCCAATCATACACGACCATGCCTGTGTCTGCCTGCATTAAATTCATGAATGTGACATCTATTAAAATTGTTATTAATCTTTTCCTATTGTGAACTTGAGTCCCGAGTCTTTTAACTGTACGTCATCAACACAACAGATTTGTCTAAATGCCTCAGATCCTTAATTACATGAACAAACTTTTGAAATGTCTGTTTCCGTTGTGCTTTACATTTAAAGCACCACTGTTTTAATCACAGCAGTAGTAAGATCTTTAGTTAAGCTCATGCACACTAAGGATTCACGCTTTTTTCTGCAAGATAAAGCTGGCTTTCCACTCTCCAATCTCTCATTTCATTAGTAAGCATGGTAACAATATCCTTTACAATGACTCCAGCTTGTTGATATAACCACACTGGAGATGGTAAGCTGAGAAAAGAACCCATTTTGTTCATTCTGTCTCTATGATTTACTTTCTGTTCTTAGCTTGGACAGCCAGAGGCTGTCAACAATCTCCCAGCTGTAGCCTCTGAAACACAACTCATGGGCCTAATGAACCAATGCACAATTACTTTAGCAAAAAGCTGCCATGACTTAAGAGAGGAAAGAGTATAAGTGTTCAGAAGAATGCACAATTTTAGATTTTCTTTGGGCCCACTCAAAGATCTGCCTTTGAGTGGGCCCACTTTATACAACTTTATAAATGGCATTTTTGGTTTGTTATTTAATTTTTTATGTGTGATCTAATCCTACAACTACTCATTTGGTAAGTACTTATTCTGAAGCGCTTACACAGAGAGAAATTGACGTCTAAATAAACTGACACCTTTGGATCCTAGTCACAATGCTCTGATCTGACAAGTGCAGTCCTGTCCAATCATATTAGTGGTTTGTTTATGATGGTATTGGAACAAGAATGAAAATGACTTAATCCCAGATTTAGCAGCATAAATTAAAAAATAAATACAATTTTTGATTGTTTATTATTTTGACTTCAATATACTGCTTTAATGCCAACCTAGATTTTCAGTTATGCAAAAGGTGTTCAAAGAACTCGACCAGAACGAGTCGGGGAAGGATGGGGTGTGAGATCAGTAGATGGATTGTTGTGTAGGACGCTGCGCTGGTCTGTTGTGGTGAATAAGGAGCTGAGACAAAACTCTTGATTTACCAGTCACTCTATGTTCCTACCCTCACCTATGGTCACAAGCTGTGGGTCGTGACCAAAAGAATGAGACCGTGAAAACAGGTGGCCAAAATGAGTTTCCTCTGCAGGGTGGCCGGTGTCTAGAGATGGGGTGAGAAACTTGGCCATCCGGGAGGGACTCAGAGTAGAACTGCTGCTCCTCCCATTGAGAGGTTGTGATTGAGGTGAGATGAGGTGGTTCGGGCATTTGGTTAGGATGTCTCATGAACACCTTCCTGGTGAGGTGTTTAGAGGTTGGGGGAGACCTCAAGAGAGACCCAGGACACAGAGATTATGTCTCTCGGCTGCCTTGGAAACGATTAGGAATTACCCCAATGAGCCAGCAAATGTAGCTTGAGGAGGGAAGTCTGGGCTTCCCAGAAAGAATGATGTGTTTCATCAGGTATTGGCTGAAGGACAGATGCAATACAGACACACGTTCTTCTAACTCAGAGAGCAATGTGAACTGTTAGCCCTGCTTTATGTGGAACACTAGTAAATGGTTCTTTTAAAGTAAACAACACTTAAAGGTAAATGATGATTTAACTAGAAACTAATCACCCAGCAAAATGTCCAAAAACAGAACAGATGGCTCTCCCTCCGCAGGAATGGTTGACTGTTTTGGAAAGTGAAAGTTTATCACTTTTGAATTTTAGTGAAGTGAAGGTGCTAAATCACAGAACTTGAAATACTAAAACAAATGTCCACTTCCCAAAGGATTTCCAATCTAGCTGTAAAAGGAGAGACTCTTGCTTTTAAAGTAAAACACTTGACAATCCAATGCCTGGAAACATTTGCCATGAAAATGGAACTCATCATTAGTGTGGAGAAATTAATTGCGTGAAAAGATGAGGGGGCACTCAGCAACGGCTTCAAAGTAACCTCCCCCAGCAGAGGGAAAAATATGACATGTATATCCTTTATTTCTAAAAAGCAGGTGAAAGTAAATGCAAATTGTGTCAATTTGCCATCCTGCAAGTTCACAGCAACCCACGGTGTGCAACGGGTATCCAAGAACATTAGCTATGTTTGACATACGCAGACCATTACAGTTTCCATTAAACCTTTCATTCCCTAAAACTATAGGTTTTTGTTTGTTTGTTTTTTTATGTTGGTTATCTATTATCCAGCAAAAAATCAAACAGTTTGATTTATTTCTATTCTATTTAAACTTGGCTGTGCAACCTAGGGGCTTCTGGGAAAGAGCACCGATTCTCTTTCTAGATGGAAAAATTTAAAGCAACAATGATTTTGAGTTAAAAGTAATTGCCAAAAGATACCACGATTCTGAATATTTTATAAATATTCATTCCATACACCCTTCTCTTTCTGAATATTTGGTTTTCTAAACACTCCCCCTCCCCTCAAAACCTGCACATTGCTCTTTAATAAGATATATCGGTCAATATGACCCGTGTATCATATCGGCTTCCATCTAATAGCTAAACTATGCGAGCACTTAACAGTATTAATTCATACAGATGTAGCTTGCATGGGTAGTTCTGCATGATGTTTGAAGAAGAATAAAAATAGGTTAAATTTAATGATTAATCTGTTTAGGCAACATTTTCCATCATACTGTTTTATCAAGGAAATTATGTGTTAAAATGAAACATTAAATCATCATGTCTAAACTCAAGTCAAAAGTTATTTGTTAGATTTATTTATTTAGATATTCCGTGTTTATTTACTTACCTCTTTAACAGATTGGCACAATCAGCACCACTGCAAATCAAGTTGAAGTTCCCTTCTGATGCTGGCTTGATTAAGAATTGTTTTTCACTTGTTTTCTAAGATGATTAATAATGCTGCATGCTATTATAAAAACTCTTTCAGGGTACAAACCCTTAAAACAAGTGTTGTTAGAGTTCAAAAATACATACATGGGCACAATTTACTTTTCATGTTGTGATGGCTATACCTATAGCCACACATCATTAAAAGGCGGTAACACTTTGCACCAACACATTTAGTTAACTTTTTTCATTATTTAAAATTAGTTGAAATACTTTAGTTCCTTTATGTTAGCGCGCACATTTAGGGGCTATTGTATTCAACTGTTTAACCTTTTGTTTCTTTTATTGGTGCTGGAGTGTGTGGAACACTGGAGGGCAGGAGGGAGTAAAAAGGAGAGCCTGTGGACAGGAAGTGCCACAGGACCTATTGAAGATGATGCCTTCCGGTGGGGGGAGAGAGAGAGAGAAAAGTTTAGTTTATATTGTTTGTTTAAATGTTTAAATTAACTTTTGTCTAATTATGGTTTATTTACTTAATTACTTTTGGTAGTGGGTTCTTTTGGATAATTAATTTAAATGTTTGTTAATTATTTAGGTTATTTGTTTGTATGTTACCCCCTTGTTTGTTAAATGGTCTGATCAGCCAGTATTTAAGTTTCCTTTGTTTCATGTTTGGGAGGTCAGGTCAGTTTGGGTTTGTTTCATTATCCACTGAGTTAACGTTATTTTGAGATTATTATGATTTTGATTTAGGTATGTTTAGTTGACCTCTTTTATTGCTATTTTTGTTATATTTTGGGTAAATAAAAACCCTTTACTTTTTGAAGCTACCTGTGTCCTCGTCCTTCACCAGCTTGGTCCCTCACATTGTACAGAGTGAACTGTAATTATCAACAGAGCCATGTGCTGAAAACAGACAAGTATAGATGTCATGTGGATTGCAACATTTCCCCCAACACCTCACCTCACACCATCTCATCTCTCAGCTCTCTGAGGGGGAAAATACCAAGAGGAATCCCAAAGAGTAACTGAGGGTAAGAAAATTACCAGCATATTGTACTTGCTCTGGACTTCCATTCTATATAGATTGAGAGGTGCAAGCTGTTTCTTTAATCTGACAACAAATCACTTCAAGTTTATTTACAGGGTACAATTTCACAAAGATGCCTCAGGAGTCTTTCTTCTCCCTAAGCCATATATGACCATGTTCTTAAACACCTGAGGGAAAACATACACAATCTCTACAAGGACCTCAGGAGGAGCACCAAAGGACAAACATTCAGGTAAGCAATAGCTAGAAGAGAAAAACTTCAGAAAAAAAGTGTGGTGGTTTAGGAAATCAGGAAAAAATGAGGACTAGCATGTTTCAGTGGTGTGCTGAGAACAAATCCAACTGCAATTAGCAAATGATTAATGAATAATTAAAGGAGACTTACATTATTCATGTACTCGCTCAACAAGTCTTGAAGGGCCTGTCGAACCGCGTTGCACTCAGCCACAATGCGTTCACGGCGGTCGTCACGTGTACATGAAGAGTCAGCCATTAGTGCAGCCCCACTGATGATGCTTTCTAAGCGTTCCTCCAGAGAAGGCCTGAAACGAGCCTCGCTGAATGTCAGAGGGTCCAGGATGATCTTGTTCTGCAATACAAAAGATGAGCAGAAGGTCAGGACGGTAATGTAGACCAGATGGACTAAAGCAAGACCAGTGGAGGGGTAAGCTGAGAAACTGTAAGTTGTGATCAGCTGCAATTCAATTTTCATCTTTACTGGCGTAGCAAAAGTGTGTCAAGTGTTTTGTGAGAGCAACCCTGCAGTAAAAGACAGCAGCATGTGCCTGGAGGGAGTAATCTGTCAAAACAGATCCATAGCAGCATTATGTGTGGACCCTACATAAAAACATGCCAGGAGTTGCTCACCAGCCAGTGTACTAATAAAAATAGCTAAAGACTTGTTTGGGACTAGAGCGTGTCAAAAAAAAGATTTTTAAAAAGTTAATAAATAATGGAATTTGTTGAGGTGGACAAACTGAAGCACTTTTTAAAAAAAAAAAAAACTTATTTTTTTCCCCAACAAATGAAAAGTGGAAATATAGGAGCATAGTTAGCCGAGTCTTAACAGAGAATGTGTAATAGATGTTTTTCCACAACCTACTTTGTCAAGTCATCGTTACAAAGCGTGAAAGGAAATCCAGAGGTTGTTGTTTAGTATCAACATCATCACATGACCACACCTGTAACTGATAAGGGTTTAATGCACCACCCGCAACAGTGTGAAAACAGCAATCATGTTTTTACAACATCTAAAACACACCCTTTATATTAATTCTAATTGTTGGAGTAAAATAAAAATGTAAAGAATCATGAATGGAAAGGTAAGTAGAAAAGTGAACGGACTGCTGAAAGGGTTACACAGCAGCATTAACACATTAACTTACAGAAGGAAACCAGCTCTAAATATAGAAGAAAAAATTTATAGCTCACACTGAAATAATGGATTTTATGTTGTGTTGCAATAAAATTATGGTTTATCTTAATGATAAGACTTAACCATTTCTTTTAGGTCTTGCAGCCAATCAGGCATCAGCGGTTTGTTGAATCTCTGGGGAGGAGCTGAGTTTTTGGTTTAAGTTGGTAGGATTGTGAGGAGCTCCACTGGCAGATTCATGGTTCCTCAGACGTCCCATATTCAAACCATAATTTAGTATCAAACAGGGAGATCTACTGTTTTTGTCAAGAGTTTAAATCTAAAATTGATATTTGTTGATCGATAAAATTCAAAAGCATATCTTTTTAAGTCCGTCTCATCCCCTTTCTGGGCCCTTTTCCAAACAACATCTGCTTCAACTCTACAATTTATCCATATTTACTGTGAAAGGGTTAATCCTATGCTTTGCTTTGATATGACATGGTACCCTGTCAGCATTTTGACATGTGTGAATAAGAAATATATAGACACTTGTAATTATAATTATTATATATGTATACTTAGAACTTAAAATACTAACACTGGGCTTTAGAACATTGGTAAAATATTCATGAAGCTCAGGATTTTTACACTAATTTAGTAAAATGTATTTTAAAAAATGCTGACTCACTGGAATAATGATGAGCAGCTACCACACAACAAGACAAAGCCAGGGGTTCTTCAAGAAGATTGAGCACAGAGTAACTTTTAGGATAATACACCTAAAGTGATACTACACCAATAGCTTCTTTGGGCATGAAAAAGAAAGATGGTTGACCTGCAGGGCTGTCTGCTGTCTGCTGAGGCTGTAAACAGAAGAAGTTCTCAGCTTTAATCTTTTATTGCACACATTTTAATGCCAAACTACTGAGACTACCTCATCAAAGACTGTACTGTGAACAAGGCAGTGATAAGAATCAGTCACAACCTTCATATTGTCCTACTTTTTTGTTTCATTCATGCAGATGGTGTTACCCACTTAATATCCACTCAGTGGCAATTACAGTTCAGCATTACTATTTTATCATTCACCAATACCATTTTATCAAAGACTTATTTAACTTTTATGCTGCAGATATTAAATCTAAGCTTCAAACAATCTGTACTTTTAGCAGCAACTGATGGGGAAAAACCTTAAGATGCAGCTCCATGGCTTACATAATGAGTTTGGAAAAATGTGGGGAAACAGCAGAGAGCAAAGGTGACGTGCCTAGCCTCTGTGTGGCAATGTCGTCCTTGGGCTTGGCGACAGACTCAAATGATGCATAATAACCTCTTAGGTAAAAAAAAAAAAAGCACAAACTAGTTTTCATCTGAAGGATAGAAGATAGTGTATTATATACAAGGTTGTCCAGTAAAACGTATTGTGAGGAAATGAGCTTGAGGATAGAGAATAGAAAAAGAAGGAAAATAATACACACATTATTTGTATCTTTTTAAATCTTTTTTTCCTTGTTCCGTCAACTCTAAAAAATATTATATATTTTGTTAAAAGTGCCTTTCAAGGCCCGAAGTACATTTTACAACATTAAAAAATAAAACAAATAAAAAATATAAATAAAGCATACACTATGAAAATAAATTTAGTGATTTAGTGGTTAAAAAGCCTTAGGGAATTTCTGTAATACCCGTGGAGGGGCCAGACCTGAATATTTTTAACTGTAATCAGTAAAGAGCTGTGTGAGTGGTCTTCTATTTCCATCTTTTTTCATACATTGTGTCGCTCAAAGTGCTGTAAAAAAATACTAAATCAAGTTGCTGTGGCAACAAGTTGCCAAGACCAGAAAATTATTTATGATAAGGTTTTAGATTAATTATATAAGACAGATTGAAAAGGGGAGTTTTCAGTCTAGATTTAAAACACCAAGAAATGTTTCTAACTCTGAGTATAGTTTAAAAAGTCTAAGCTAAGGATTCTACAAGGTTTATAATGTAAAAGAAATTGTGATACATATTCAGGAAAGAGACCATTAACTCCCTAAGGCCTAACGTATCATGTTAACGTATCATGATACATACAGTCTAAGACATGTTGCATCACTTTATGGTAGAAACTTTACTCAAAACTCTGTTCACCATATGATACTGGTCTCCTGCACCCTGGTGAATACCAGAAAGCAAAAAATTGCACTAAAATACATGGTATTAAATAGTAAATATACCCCCTTTTTGTCAGATTTTGATAAAAGGGTCAAATAAAGTTTTTTTTATCTAAATGTTTCTGCCCAGTTCAACTTAGGTCAGACTTTAAAGTGTGAAGTACCTAAAAGAACAGTAACTGAGTCTTAAAACCAATTCTAAAATGACCAGAAAGCTGTAATGTGTTGCCTCTTTCTGATCCCAGTCAGGACTGTACCACCTGGGTTAGACCTGCATAGGTGCAATGGTTTCCACTACGAGACCAAAAAGAGTGGGAGTGAAACCAGACTGGGGGAGATTGTTGAGGTTATATTGTGACATAAGTGACTGAAGTTGAGTGGCAACAATTCTTTCAAGAATTTTGGAGATGTTTGGAGAGGTACTGATGGGTCAGAGGCTGCTAAAGTTGTTGGGATCTGAACCAGTTTTGTTTGCTACAAATTTATCAGGGGTGGAAAAAAATTCTGGGAGCTGAAAACTGTCAATATTGAAGCAGAGAGCACATATATCAATGTCCTTCATGGCCTGAAATAAGATAAAACACTGACTGCTTTGTAATGTCAGAGTGAAGCATTAAATGAGTGGATATGATAGATTAAATGGAGAGCGGTTAGACGGGCTGAGACCAGATCATGTTCAAAGAATGCAGGAAAGTTCATGTATTATACTATTTTGACTCTAATTTGGCACAGATAATGGAGGAAGAAATATACTTGAATGTTCTGTTGTACGATGATTATGAAACATTTGTTAGTGTCACAACAGCGCTCACTACATCGAACAGTTTCCAATGTAAAGTTAAGAATAAGTGAGCCCGATAATGTTACGAAGAAAAACTAAGACAAAGTCAATCTTGTGTAGATAAAAGAAAATAAAAACACCAACATAAAAGTTGCTAGACTAAGTTATAAGAGGAGAACAATGAAACGCCTCATGTTTTCACTTGTCTGGAAATAGTTCTGATTTGAACAAATACATAAGAAATTACAGCTTTAGGACAGAGAAAAAAATGACTCAATACACTGAGGATTTCAATGTGAAAAGATGCAAAGAAGAACAAGAACATGAAGTGAATCTAAGAATAGTCCCTGGGGACTCAGGTGAATTGTTATTCCACACCGGGTGTCAGGTTGCAATTATCACTGTGAGCTGGAAATAGTCAGAGAAAAAGTAGAAAATGCTAAGCTGACAAAGGCTGGGAGGATTTCAAGGTAATTGGCAATGGCTGAAGTCATCGTCAAACAGGCTCACAAACCTGACTGATACTGCCAGTTCCTGAAATTATTTTCTGAGACTGTTGTCATAGAAATTCATTAGCAGTTGCTCTGTTAACACTTTGCTTAAGAGGCCAAAACAATCATGCATTTCTGAAAACTACTATGCAACTTCACACAATAATAATGAGTAACAAACACTGTACAGCACAGTGAAACCTAAATCATCCCTGTAAATAAACTATTTCTTTAGTAAAGAGTGTCTCAAAGTGACTTTTCCCCTCTTCAATGAAAAGTTCTTTGCAATAAGTGTTCCTTTTTATTTACCTGAATATCAAGTGCTGTCTACAAACTTAACAGATAAAGAATTCTAGAGTTTTACAAGTGGGTTGTTTACACAGATCAGTTAGACAAAGTGCACCTCGGGGGAGATGAGGGATTTCTCGTTTTCTTTTTTTCTGCCTTTTTATCCTCAGGAACTTTAGGCCTGTCTGTAATTCTGTGTGAGTGTACCATTTCATTATGACAAGACCAGAGGCAACCTTATGCTTGGCCCACAAAAAGGGAGGTTATTAGTTTGACCCAACTTTGAGGCATGAACCAGTGCACAACCAAGGCACACGTCATATCAGCATATGTCAAGTATGCCTTCCAGGACTTACCGATATTTGATGACAACTATTTTGTCTACAAGGGAAGTTCAGCAAAGTCTTGAACAGACTATTGCGCTGCCTCTGGTGGCCCCATTCCAGGGTTCAAGGGCTGTCTGGTTTTGACTGCAACCATGTTTGACAAAGCTCTTCCTACAATGGCCCAGGAGGGACATGAGTCATAAGCCACTATCTGATTAATGATCCTAATGAACAGCACCTGACTCAGGGTTAAGCTTTTAGTTACACAACAGTGGGTGACTGGAACAGCTTTGTAAAGGCTCATTTGTGTGGGTGTGGCCAACAGCCACAGATTCATATTTTCACTTTAGGACCACAAATTAAAAAGAAAAAAAAGCCTATATTCAGCAATAACGCTAATTATTTTCTTAATCTTATTGAAGCCCTGTGGTAAACCAGATATATTTCATAATCATTCATTTAATCTTTTATCTTTGGCACAAGATGCCCCAAAACACATTTGGCACTCACTGCATTGGCACACACAACTCCTACATCATCGGCGCATAAAACATTTCCGCTCTCTACACGTTCCCTGTGTAATCCTCTCCTGGGAAGGCATCTGTGCTACCCTATTTCATGATCTTTCAAAACTTGTGCAACCTTGTGCACAGCTGTAAATAAAGAAAAAGAGCCAAAACTTTGCAAGGGGTCTTTGCAGTTCTTGCACATTTTCCAGAAACTTCCACTTAATTACTACAGCTAAATATAATGTTACAAATGACAAAGATTGTCACTATAAGGATGTACAATGTGGCATTATTTGATTTTATTTATCCTAAAAGCATTTTTGTTGACCTTTACTTTGCCATTATTACAGGCTGATGTTTTGTGACTGTTGATGTGAGAATATTTTGTTAGCAACTGGGATCATTTTAAATGCAAATACAGTCAACATAGGCTGATCCTACAAAAGGTCAAAGTGGATCCTCACAGCATCAGTTATGTCAGCACTGGCTAGTATTTCTAACCTCATAAAAGGGCAAAGAATGACCTCAAAGGTTTTTCCATGTGGAAAAGATACTACTTTTTCTCGCTTTGCAAATTGGCTCTGCATGGTTGATCCAAATGGTTGAAGCTAGCTGGTGATAGGTTTTTAGATCAAAATATAAAAGTTTAGTGTAGAAAACATTAGGAAGACTAAATGCTGATGATCAGGATGACAGACAGACGCAACAGGAAGGATTATCTTTTTGTTTTTTTTAATGGTGATATCCTCAATCAACCTGGAAAAAGTCATCTCTTGATTAAAATGAGAAAAACAAATCAAATAACTTGATGACATAAACCCGCAGCTTTGTGATGTTAGAGGAGATGATAGTCTGCATGAAACTCAGCAATTCCCAGTTTGCTTACTGAAGGAAACAAAACCAAATTTCTCTAAAAAACAAAAAAATCATTGGTTATAATTACACAGTTGATCAAGCATATAGAGATTTAAAAAGTTCTGCAATGATTGTAATTATCATTTTCACACGTTAACGACTCTTAGATTGTCTGTTAGTAAAGTAAAATATTACAATGAAGTACTAGAAACAATGCAAGGCCAGAATAAATGAGGAATGAATGCAGTTGCATAGATTTTGGAGAACAGTTTCAGAACAATATGGACTTAAACGCATATAAATACCTAAATGTTACCCATTTTCCTTGTTGTTACAATCATGACAAAACAGGAATGCATTTTATGCAAGCACACCATTTCTAAAGCAGTATAACACTAAAAATATATGTTTTATAGGCTAAATGCCAAGCCTCGGCTAGGGGGAGGTCCGAAAAGAGACCTTTCTGTGTGGAGTTTGCATGTTCTCCCCGTGTTAGTGTGGGTTCTCTCTTTGGTTCCTCCCACCATCCAAAGATTATTCCCCATAGGAATAAATACAAGTGTGTGTGGTTGTCTATCCCTCCGTGTTGGCCCTGTGATGGACTGGCAACCTGTCCAGGGTGTATCCTGCCACTCACCCGAATGATTGCCGGGATAGGCTCCAGCTACCCTGAATTAGATAAGTGGTTAGGTAAATGAATGGATGGATGGATTGACTGAATGCATATATTGTTATTATCAGTATATCAAAATGTACTTATGAGTCTAAATATCATAAAATTTACTGACACAAGTAATCAGTAAACTGTTATTTCTCTGCTAATACCTTATTATACCAAGAGCATATGTGTCACGTAATATGTTTATTCAATAAATAGTTTAATGGGGGGTGTACGGCTGAGTAAGAAAATAGTTTGAGATTTTTATACAAACATCATACGCTAAAGTGCACAACAAAATAATTCAAATTACAAGCTACATGTATTCTGCACTACACTGCTTGTTATAACAGTGCAGCAGTGTGGTCTTAAAGAAAATAGAACACCTTACTCTAAAACGAGATATGAATTGCAATAATTGTATTCTCTCGGCTGCAAGAGTACATAAATTATTAAGTAGTGGTACTGTTGTTTTTGTTGCACCTACTGTACATGCTGTGTGGTAAACAACCTGCAATGGAATGTAGGAATGTGTCCCCTGGATGGCAAAAATACCAGACAAACATATCAAATTAAAAAAGTAAAGATTTCTTTTATAATTAACCAACAGCAGAGAACTAAAAACACATGGATTAGTGCAATAAAGTAACCAGGAAAAAAACACTAAAAGAACACAGAGATATAGGAAGTAAAAACCACACAGTAAAAAGTGCTGAATTCTATAAATGGCATGTGCATGACACACTGCTGCATTCTGTATGAACATTTTTGTTGAAACAAAACCTACAACTATCCCAAAAGACTCATGCAAGGATGCATACCGGTTCAAAATTGCACAAACAAGGCTGGAAATGTTTGTACATGTTTATTTAAATAAAAAGAAACATAAACACACCAACTCCAGCAGGAACATCAAGCCAGCAACCCGATGTTATTCTCCAGGTCTGAAACACTGCTAAATGTGTGTGCCATTTCGGATTACTTTAAGAACAGATGAAAGAGGATGAACCAAAAATGGCAGAAAGTAACCACAGAAAACAATTTTCTATGACAAATTTTATGTTTTTGGGAAACCAATTACGATCGAAGTCGATTCCCAGTGGTCATAACATTTTGATTAATTACTGAATTTACATCCTACTAGTTTAATTACATCAAGTTAGATTGTGACCTGTTGAACCCATAGTGAAATAGCACGGTTATTCACTTAATCAACCTGATTAGAAATGAAATACCTCAGCTTTAAAAACAGACAAATCATTTAATTCTCTGTGGACGATTCTCTTCAAATATCCCTGAAACTCGCATTCAGATTCTGTTTATTAGAAACTGTAAATCAGTCCAGCCATCACCAGCCCCTGTCTGATAATACCACATCTGAGGCAGTGGAAGTATAATTTGCTCCCCTTAGGTTCGAACTGGATGATAATCCATTGCATTCCTCTTCCTTTGTGTACTGCCTTGATGCATTTGCTCAAAAACTGAAACAGTGCTAGAAGACAAAATGATGCATGAATTCATCACAGTTACACCGAGTGAGCAATGATCTTTTGCATCCTCTTCCTGGCTCAGACTCATCATATATTGTCTGCATCACACCTTTGTTACCATGGAAACATCTGAAACCCAGCATCAAAAATTGTCAGGATAAAAGCATTATTTTTTTTGTTTGTTTTGTTTGTTTAATGCCTCTCCTCATTTTGCTCCTCTCTTCTTTCAGACAGACTAGCATACTTGCTGAATGTGATGTGTTTTTGAAAAGAAATGACCTTGCCACATGATGAGCAGAACAAAGAACCTGAAAAAGAAATCCGCAAAACGATGTTCCCTAAAACAATAATATGTTCAGTAGTGATGCTTATGCTACTCAGGATCTGATCGGTTTTAAATTCAGAACTTTTTGAAAGTTATTAGTGTGTAATAAATATTTCATAATTTAGCAGATGTATGCCAACAGAGTAATAAATCATAAAGCACAGGAGAATAATAAAGCCAACCAAAGAGATCCTCCCACCCAGGTAATGGTAGCTGGAGCTGAGCCCAGGCTGTCTGGCAATAGACAGTAGAAGTCAAAAGTTTCACCAGACCTCCCCAGTCATAGGTGTACATTTATACACCAGGCTGAAACAGCTTGCGAGTTAATTGGCCAATTAAAATTGAGCCCTTGAGAAGTATGCTTCCACATAAAGATCGTAATTCTTACACCATTTGCTCCAGTTTTGTGGATGTGGCGAACATCAGTTTTATGCAAACACTGCAGCTGAAGCCCATTTTCATCAAACTATAACTTAAATACTTCAATACAGAAAACTGTGTCAGTGTTTTAACACAAGTCCATGTTTACACACTTATTTCTAATGAATTAAAGTATTACATTTCAATTGCTCTTGCACAAATCACTGCAGTCTCAAAGATCTCCTGATGTCAAATACATAAATGCCAGTGACAAAAGATGTGAAATGAGGCCTTTAGTGCAGCTTTGAGCAGCCAGACAATTGTCATTCAAACGTCCTTATCACTCGAGGTTTATACCTCTCAGTTAGAATCCAAAAGATCCCCAATTTATGTTGATGAGGCCGTCTGACAGGCACTGATCGGACTGAAGGCTAAAGGGAATTTAACTACTACTATTAGTCTGCCATAATATCTATGAATGGCGATGTCAACCATCAGGCTGGGAAAAAGAGTACATAGCTGGATCTTTGCCTTAGACACACAGATTTAAACAGCAAATTAATGTCAAATGGTATAAATATTCATTCAGTGAACCATATCAGGCAGTCACATCTTCCATAGATCATGCTGATATTCTTTAAAGAATTAAAGCTATCTAAAAGGTGAATATATTTGATTTGATCAAAGTGATTTATTACTTAATGACCAAGTATCACTGTTTGCTGTCTGAGCAACTAAAGTCCAACTCTGCTGACAGTCAAACAGTGAGAATACTGCATGTTACTAAGATTTTAGTGGGTGTTTTTTAAGTCGCAGCATGACTTACAGATGGTTATTTGACAGTAATTTCCAATGTTTCCAAAAAAGACATATCCTGCGGTCATCAGCAAAGACACACCTACCATCTTACCTAATCTCATTTGATGGGTTCAGGAGATAACGTGGAATCAATATTTCTGGAAGTTGGTCTGTTCCGCTATACTGGGGAGTCCAGTAAATAGGGAGATAATGACATCTTTGTAGATTACAGAAACCACTTTGTTTCCCTTTATCCATAAAAAAAACTACCAAAAACAAATACAATGGCTGTGTCTGCGTAAAGAAATACCCTCCTTTAAAAGATTCTTTGCCAACACCTGACATCCAGTTTTCTAACATAAAATATATTTATTCTGAATTAAATAGTCTATACACTGTACTTTTTATTGTAGATAAAAAACATAAAATCTTTATTTGAATCCATTTCAAACCTGCTTTAAATGAAAGTGTAATTTTAAAATAATTATCTTCTTTTCCCTCTATCCTCTCTGCAGTGTTTGCAAAGGGACAATTAAATCATTTTTCTAAATCAAGGTAATAATAGGAACTATTCAGAAGTAAAAGGCTAGAACAGGTACTTAAAAAAAAACAAGCCAAACCAATCTTCAAGTTTACAAAAAAAGAGGAATTTGTATTAATTACATCTTCTTTATTACAATTAAAAAGAAGAAAATACATAAAAAAGAAAGAAAAATCTGATTATTAAAAATCAGTCCATTCAGGTCTGTGCAATTATCAGACTAGCCCAGATCTCCTGGGTTTAAGTTGGAAATAATATATTTGTAGAACCCATGACAGTGGTCTTTACAGCTGAGTGAAGGCTGAGATGAAAGTATAGATAATATCATATTTACAAGCCCCCCACCAACCCCCCGCCCCACACACACACACACACCTTCATAGAAAAAGACATCACAAATGTGAAAAAAAAAAATTGTAATATTGCCTTTACCATTATCTCATCATCAGGTGTGAAAGACCATTTTTCCTTTGGGCAATACCCACCAGCAAAAGCACATGAGAGCTCTTCACACGTTAACTTGTCTAGGATCGAAAGTCATTCAGCTGCAGACGTATCCTTATTTTACACACACTGAGCTGTCCAGCCACTCTCAGTTAGGCAGCTCTTCTCTGTCTTCATCAAGTCAATGCTGCTTTGATCAACTAAATAATGAAAGAAGCAGTCGAGGGAACTGCTGAATTTGCCAAGTTCCAAAAGTTCCTCAAAGAGTCATTGTGGCTTTTAGTATAATCTCATCTGCATTAAGAGACCTCAAACTTAAACAAGCTTGTACTAAACCCAGACTTTTCTTCAGTGTGTTGTTTATGTGTTATTATATTGGCATCAGAAGCTGGTCTAGTCTTATTTTTTCTTGGGATTTATTTAATTTAGTGCTACCAACACAAATTTCAGACCTGGCTTTTCCCATTGATCTTTATTGAACTGTTGGAAGAGAAAACTGGAAATGCAGTGATGGTGAATGACAACAATCTATTCCAGCCTCCAACCCTTAGAACCTGTGGTCCCACTGCACTGTTACTGTAAAAAGTAATAGTAAAAGTAAAGGATACGTGTCAGTAAAACTGAAGAAAAAAAACATTGTTGAAAAGACTGCAAACATATTTTCCCCTTTTCCACAGCCACAACATGACTCCACTAATAGAAAACTAAAACAATACATCAGGGACTTGTAATTATGTCCATCATGATTCACCTACCAATCCCATTCATTAACTAATGTTTACTACAAGAATAATAATAAAATAAAAAGGTAATTAAAGAAAATACAGGGATATAAAGATGCAATTAACATTTAAATTCACAGCTTTGTCCTCACTGAGTTAAGAAAGAAGAAAGGTTGGGGCAAAGAAAAGGTCTCTCTTAATTACTCAGCAGGAGCTTGAATAGCTCCCCTCATATTCTCACTAGCAGTGTCACTGCACTGATTTTCTTGTGTCTTAATGAGGTTTAAGACCATTTAAAACACTGCAAGGTGTCTAGACCACCTTGGAGAAATTATATTACACCCTGTAGAAACTCCCTCCCACAGTGGTTTCCATGATATGGAATTTTGCTTGGTGTGTTGGACCAAAAGACCCCATTGTCCAGGTAGAACTGTACGCATCACTGATGGACAGTTATTGGATGAGGCAGCACAGATTAATGTATTCAAGTGTTACTCTTTAAGTGCCTGTAGGTAAAATGTGATCTGATTATAGGAGTGTTTAGCAATTCAGTGGCTTAACTTTTAGGTGAAACTAATGGCTTTTGTATAACAAGTGTTGGCTGCATGTATAATTCTACAAAAAGCATGTACTTGTTACTACATAAAAATTAGCTAAGTGATGCTTAAGAAGATATCATCAGGGGTCAGAGCTGTTCAGCATTAACAAGCATATTAAACAGGTAAGTGCTAGGGTGTTTTGTTTTTTAAATGGGATGCTTTAAAAGTTTATTTAGTGCATCTCTTGATTTCTCTGTTAAGAAAGACATCAAGATCGAGACAGAGCAACAATAAAGTGGACATCTAGCATAATAACACCCTGACACTGCACCTTGCAGCAGGCAAGAAATGTGATACTGAGAGTTATTAATGTGTGGCCTGGCAGTAGAGAAACACCAATAAGAACAATGTAAATAATGCCCATGGCTGTGGGATGTTTTGTATAGAAATAGATGTGTTCAATTTGGAACGACTTAAAGGCCACTTTTCTCTGTCTGCTCCTGCACGGCTTGTGGTCTTCTCACTGTAATGGTCCAATAATATAAATTTTTAATAGGACATAATTGGTTTCAGCTGGTGCCAACGTGTCTCAGTTCGGAATAAGAATCAGTTAATATGGCAGAGCATTTACCCATATGGATTCAACACAGGCCTCATATTTTTAGCTCTTTCAGGCCTCATCTTTGTATATAAAGCTGTTGTCTTGCTTGATGGTGAATGATAAATGCAGGTACAAAACTAAAAAAGCACTCAGGGAGCAGACCTCCACCAAGCAACACCATAATGTTACTGAAAATTTCAAAGTGATCCAGGATCCAGGATCTTTTTCGGATCTCCACCAAAAGTTAATCATTTGTTCCCAGTGACACCCCCAACATATCCTGGAAATTTCATCAAGATCCATCAATAACTTTCAGTTATGTTGCTAACAGACAAACAAACAAACAAACAGACAAACTCTGGCAAAAACATAACCTCCTTGGCGGAGGTAAAAAGCACCACTAAAAACAAAGTGGCAAAGATGTACAGACAATGCTGCAGTTCATTCTTTACCAAACTAAACTTGTAGAATGTCAAAAGGTCTGTATAGAGCCGATTTTAGCATCATGACATTTAACAATAACAGTTTGGACCAATGGATAGGCACAGAGGTGAACTTGTGCTTTTGTAGAGATCATGTAAGGCTGCTAGAAGTCATAAACCAGAGTGGAATCTTAACATTTTTGGAAATACAAGGGCATTTGAAGAGCTTCTCATGTTCTTAGTTAGAAAACTGGAGAGGCACCTGCCTGCAGACCTCCACTGTCAGGTCGCCTCCACTGTCAGGGCGGTCAGAACCGGAAGTGCAGACTTTTTTTTGTCATCTGCCTGCCGTTAATTTCGAAGGAGACCAGCAAGCTAGTATATCTTTCCGGAGCAGTAGTAGCGCAGTAGATATTACTCAATGGCATTCATTAATAAAACATTTTTTAAAAGTAAGAAGTAAGACTAATGCTTCAGCTGCATAAATCTAAAGCTTTGTTTTATTTCTTAGACTTGCAACATAAAATATGATTCGGATCACCACCAAATTTACTAATCTGTTCTTGGTCGCAGAAAGGAGATATTCTAAAAATGTAACTGAAATCCGTTAATAAGCTTCTGGAGTGCTGCAAACAAAAAACCCCGGACCGGCAAAAACATAACCTGTGGTGACATTAATATAAAAAAACAAATATCTCAAGACCACGCATTATTAAAGGGAACAACATAATTAGGAAGTCTTGCACTTGTTTGTTGTGGACAAGCACCTTTGTGGTAGAAGCATAGGCTACTGTTTAACATGAAATAAAAACATGGAAAATGACATTAGATAGACACAGATATATAGAAATATATTTCTATTTGGAAGAAAATAAAACCAGATATTAACTGGTTCAACCAGAAAAATTGTTTTTGTTGTTCTTTTTTTGTGTTTAAATTAAGATGAACCTTTGATGTTTTTGGACCAGCAGCCCATCAGTCTTTGATGCTTCATATCAAACAGGTCTTTGAACTTGTTATTTTTCTAACTTGATACAGTATATAACATTTCCCTACGTCTGTACACAGGAAAAATTAAAGCTAACTATTTTTCCCCTCTTTTCAGAACAAGGAGTTGTAAATCTGCTTCAAGTAGTGTAGCATCATGTAGGATGAAATAAACAGACATTTATATGCTGGAGGTATGTTTCCACAGAGTTAGATCCTCTAATCGTTCAAGGCAGCATGCATGTCAGAAAAAAGCTCACCAGAGTAAATCTGAGAACTTAATACTGCTATCCTTCAGACCGCAGTCAATGCTGTGACCGGCATGTCAGACTCTTAAAGACAGATTGGAAGTGCAGGATTGTTTTATCTTTCTGACCATCTCACCTTATTTCACTTTACTGAATCTAAAGCCTATTTCAGACATGCAATGCTTTCCATTAATCTGAAGGCACCTGAACGTGTCAAGAGTCCTGTTTGAATGAACACTATCGTGCTTTGGTAGCAATGTGTGACAGCAATCCTACTAGGGCCGGCCATCTGACATTATAATATATAGTATATATAAAATATGTATGTGTGTAG
>JBAMHV010000004.1:7386800-7403645 GCA_037177535.1 Pseudomugil gertrudae | reverse complement strand
CCCCCCCCCCCCCCCCCCCCCCCCCCCCCCCCCCCCCCCCCACCCCCCCCCTCCCACCCCCCTAAAAAGTAAGAAAATAACCACAAAATAACTTGCAGGCTAAAAATAGTGTTCCATATTCTCACAGTTTTCCTTTGAAAATGCATGTTGTCTGCAAGTTACTGTGCTCAGAAATATCTGAGGAATGCTGCTTTTAATTGTGTTGATTCTTCTGCCTTAAATTCATTGTGATGAGACAGATGCCAAAGTGGGCAAAGATCTGCTTTGTGGTAGAGTGAAATTAATTGTTAACATTGTGAAGACAGTCCAGCTGCTGTTTCTGTTTACTTTGTCCTTCGTGTTACAATTTTTGTCAGCAACTTCAAATAAATAAAACCAAATACAACCAAAAAACCAAATAAAACATGAAAAAAAAATCAATCAATTCATGAGTTTAGAGGACAGCACATCTGTCTGTCCGTACATCCGTAAAAATAATTACCAGTGAAGATGTTAAATGGTCTTAATTCAATGAAAACTGTGTAGCAAGTGTAATATAAATTTAGACATTTCCAATGTAAATGTTTCATACTAATGTACTATATATACTAATACTAATGTTTCACAGACTTTCTGAATGGAGATTATTTAAGAACCAGTTTTTCCATTCAGCATATCCTCAGATTGTTTTTTAAGGGAAAGCCGGAAACTATGGCTCTGCGACACAGTGGATAGGTAATTTTATCATAATCACATCCAATAAAAATACAACACATTTGTCTTTGTACAACTTCCACGCCATCTAGTTCTTTATCTGACAACAAAATAGCTAGATAATTGTTCGGCCTTTATGATGGAAATCTATCTTCAGCAGGATTTCTGGAGAATAGAAATCTTATATTTTTGAGGAATATGGGGAAGAAACCCTAAATTCCTACAGAGAGCAAAGCTGAGCAGCAGATGTTGGAAAGGCTACAAAGCAGCAGAGGAATGGAATAATCTCTTTCTCGGTAGATTGAAGGGCTACTTTAAATTTGTACTGTTAGAAGACTGTTTTTGCATTTTACATTCACTAACTAAAATTCTAACACTGAACAACAGAAATTAGAAACTATCGGACATAACAGCAGTTGCTACTGTCAAATAAGCAAAGTAATGTGATGCTGCGTAGAGCAACCATAAGAGAGAGCACCAATTTTATGTTTCACCCAGCAGTTTCACAAACTTACCAAGAACTGTTGGGATTAACGAACATGCTGATACACCGCTGGGAGAGCTTGCTGTGGCTGGATTGACTAACTCACCCTTCTCCTAGCATGCTAACAACAGCTGCATCAGCAACAGGACTTTCCCACCATAAAAAATGTAAGCTAATCAATCCATTTAAGCATGTTCATGTAGTTTTCTCAGCAAGTTGACCAAATATTTAATGTGTTTAGTGCATGTTTGTGATTTCACATCTCAGCTGTTTCATCAAATTAAAATGTGCTCTGCTTGCCCCATTAGTGTGGTTCATTTGAGCTGGTCTGAGTGAGATCTGTCTGTCATCATCCTTAATGGAAACAGCCTCCAGTAGCTCAAAACTTGTTCTAAAACCTTATTTTACATACCTGGCTGCTGTTTTGTTCGATATTATAAGGTTGGGTAATTAAAAACATTTTCTATGGTATGACAAATAAAAATCCAGCTTTACACTATGCTGTTATAATAAATTATCTGATGTGCTGTGTGCATCATGCAGATACATGCACTCAGCCAAAGTGACTTGCTAAATAGTCAGTTCGTCTAATCCTGCAAGACTAAATCTATACGTAAAAATAAGCAGAGCTGAAGAAGTCCTAGAAGCTGCAAACTGAGCTTAGAGGGGGTAGAGGAGCACCATGGGCCTTGGAGTATAAGCTCTGATTCTTAACGAGTATGGATCCCGTTCACCAACTCCCTCCACAGCTCACTCATGCCTTACCACCATCAAGACAGGACAGTCAAGGGCTAATTACCGCACAGCAACAAACAAACTGATACTCCTCTATTTTCCCCGGTCATGTCCCATTACTTCAGCTTACTTCCCCTATTCATATTTCTCTTGACAGGTGCATCTGTCCATGGAGAACGAGGCGGCTTTGCAATCGGCAGTCAGACGATGTTGCAATTAAGAAGCATACCTCTGGGCTAACACGTGGCTCAGCCAAGGTGAAAATGACAGTGGGGTGATTATTGAGCACAACAGGGTCCCTGTCAATAATTTTGCCACTTGGCATTGTGTCCAATGCTTTTATTAATCATTTCAGCCGCCGTGCATCTCTACATGATTGGGCATCTGTGCATATATACGTCTGACCTTCCCCATCAAAGTGTCGCCAGTTATGGGGATCAAGACACACTACTGAACACCCGCATGCTCAAAATAAAAGAAAAGAGTGTTTGTGAGAGAAAGGGAAAGCAAAGTGGGAGAGAAATAAGAGCCTGAAATGAGACAGCAAAGATAGAACTGCACAGATTGATATAGCAATTACCAAGAAAGCTATCCCTCAGTTAGGAATACATCTACATACATTAGAGCCAGGTTGCTCCCCAGCCACTGCCTCTGAAGCTCACCCAGCAGTATCTCATGCACATTTGCAATGCGCTGAAAGGTCATCACTGTGCAGGCACTATGTATATACCAACAATGAAAACTTCATTTATTGTACATGTTGCTCATACTGCTGGATAAAAGGTATCCATCAAAATGGCAAGGGAATAATGAAAGCACCAAAAGATACTAAATGCAATTCATCATCATAGTTTGTTACAGCAGAAGAGGCAGAAAGAGGAAGAACAGCTTCCCCTCACTGGCCTGATATTAGTTTATTTGACTATCCATATTAGCTGTAAGGAGTGTCGTGGTGTGCCATCCAATAAACATTTATGTGTCCAATTGCCCCCGTTTTAACACAAACGGACACATGCAGCACTGCAAAGCGACTTAAACTTGGAGGCAAATCTTGCTACAGTGAGACTCAAAAGGCACGCCTCCCCTGAGCTATCAAGTGAATCCGGTTATAGTTAGCCCATAATGTATGCAGAGTGAGGACCAGCATATGCTTTTGCAGTGAGACTACAGACCCAGCAATACGTGGAGAGGAGTTTAGCATTGAAATACAATGCAGCTACTGAATGGGCTTAGAGTATGTAAGCATACTAGCATTTCAAACACGTCTGTGGTTCAAAACACACCAGACAAAGAGGACAAAAAAAGAAATACAGAATTAGAGGGATGAGAAAGGGAAAGAAAGAGTGAATAACCCACCAAAAAGAGAGCGAGGTAGCGCAGAGGACAAGCAGATGGAAATACAAACCATGGTAAAATGATCCAGAGTGACTTGGATTCTTGCCGTGGGCTCACAGCAACGCTCTACCAGAGTTGTGTGAATGAAACGTGTTTTTTTGTGTTTGACCATGTGTGTGTAAACAATAAGCATGCAGGCACTAAGTGTCATTCACTGAGTTTATATCTCAGGGGCTCCGTGAGAGCTGTAACAACACAAGACAGGGGAAAGAAAGAGTACAGCATAGAGAAGGAGGCATTACTTATCCAACATATGTGGCCATACAGGTCATACTGAAAAGACTGTATCTGAAAACTACTAAATTCTCTTTGACAAAGATCAATTCAGAAATCAATATACACAGAAACAGCACCTGAAAATAGCTTTAATCTCATTAATGACAAAAAAATATATACACGGGGTGACGCAGGCTGCTGCTTTGCACGACTGAAAAATCTCTGTTTCTAAGGACTTGCAGGAAAAAGGGGATAAAAATGGAAAGATAGAGAGAGGGTGGGAAATAAGAGAGGGGGAAGATGGACATGCATTGTGCATAAATAAACACTGCCATCTGCTGGTCACTGTATGAACATCATGTGTTCTTTGAGGCTGAGGCTAATTTGTTTGAACAGCTGCACCTTTGACCACCTGTTTGCACCGAGCTGCACAAAGCAGATGTGACACACAAAAGACATCGCACTTGGCCAAACTTGACATAATAATAAGGAAAAACTTCCAAATCCAAAGATGTAATAGTTTATCCCCGCTCAGGGGGAGACAAATTTAATTTGCTGGTTGAGGAAGAAGAATGAAAGCCGAGGACGAGGCAATCATCCTGATGCAATCACAATTATGTTAAAAGACACCACCCCCATCTATTCCCCTCGATTCTTGGCTCATCTAATCGAAGGCAGCAGCGACAGTGGAGGAATAAAACGAAGGTCCTCTATAACTCATACTTATCCTGACAGGCTCTTCCTAGCTCAGTCACATTCCCCAAGTCAGAGTGTATCTTGTATTTTTTTAATACTAAGAAGCTCTCTGTGAGAGCTACTTACTTTGCTGCTGCTCATCGTTGATGCCATTTCCTTTGTGTGACACATCAAAATAAGTGTGATAGAGCAGGAAAGATTAGGAGTCACAGTATAAAAGGCCGTATAAAGTACTGCTCTCCTTTGGCTGCACAACAATAAAGATGCTCAAAGTGATGTGAATGACAAAGATAAAGAGTTTTTTTGCATATTAAAATATGCATTTCAGTTATGACGAAAGCTGCAGCTCTCTGTATTGGTTCAGTATGTATAAATGCTCAGACAGAGCAGCAGAAATGCACATTTATACATGTGTAAGATGGCTTACATCCAGCATATCAGCAGCACTAATATTTTCTAACATGAATTTGAGGCATATCTTTAAGTGGGTAAATCTAATAGAACTGGCACATTGTGTTTAATGCTGTGACCTAAAAATCTAAGTGTGCACCACAGTGTGCCTTACCAACATCCCCGCAGGGCCTCAACTCCATCTGTCCTCCCACTGAGCTCATATCTCCAAATACAGACTTTCATTCTAACATGTCAGAGCTCCTCCTGCATGAGGTTTTAAAAAGATGGCCATCCTCACATGCTTTTCAAAATTACAACGTCCGAAACATTTTTACATCAATAAAATCCAGTTTAATACGGTTCCAAAGTATTGCTGCTGCATATTCTAAAAAAATGGGCAAAAGTTGGTGCACATTTGATCAGCCAATGGCTCAGAATGACTGATTAGCTTATTGAAAACATAAGTCATTCCTATAAATAGTGAAATGAGGCAAATTACTGTTAAAAGAGGATTTTATTTAATCAGCCAAGCCTTTTAAATTAATAATATTTTGTAATATATGAAAACTTAAGGCCTATTTACTGCTACCTTTGCCATGTTCTGTGCTGTGGGAACAAGCATTTTTAAACTTATCTAAAAAGTTCCCAGCAAAAACACTACATCCCATTAATTCAAAACTGATGACGTGACAAGACCGAACTGACTACAAAAGTTACTTACTTCGTATCACTTATGATTTCATGAAAACAAATTAAATGTGCTTATGCACAGAACATTCTGGAAAGGATTGCTTTAATATGTTAGATAAGGTGCGCTTAAAAGGTAAGAGAGCAAATGTCAGCCTCTCTGGTATATGTCAAATGATGCTGAAATGAAGTAAACTGAGCTGATTCTGACCTTGGTTTACTCTCAATAGATCTAATATCTCAGAGACTAAATGTGGATGTCAGGAGAAAAAAAAACGTTTAGATGAGGTCATTCACCTGCTCTGTCCTTTTCATAAACTGCCCTTTGGGCCTGTTTCTGTGCACAGCATTTAAAAATCTCATCTAACCTTTAGTGTCAACAACAGCACAAACTCAGCATTCTCTCCTTATTCAGTTTACGTGCAACCTACTAAGGATGTTCAGATCAACAACTATTGTCCATGAATTCTATCACAATTTTTAAGATTTAATATCTGGTTGTCACTATTACTTTTTGGTAGGATTATTGGAGGATCTTTAGCTGGGAGGCATCTTTCTGAAAACTCCCCGTTTAGCAGAACGCTCCTGTTTGAATGATAAATACGGGAACATTGCAAATAAAGAACATTTATCTGTAACTAAATGTGGTTCCTTGTACAAACGATTTCACTCTGACGACTAATGCAGAATAATCATAAAAAAGGACTTAATCTGTTTTTTCTGCTAATTTCTTATTAGCAGAAGAAACTGAAGATATTCTGAACATGTTGGATCCATTTCTTCTTTCTGTTCTCTGCTACTTTTTATGTCACCCTTAATGGCTGGTGAACAACCCTCAACAATGTCACCTTGTTTTGGTTTTGTTTGTTTTTCTCATCACTCAAAAATTCTGACGAGGATGACTCTGTTTAATACAAAGCCGCTCTTCCTCTGCCATACTGTTCCACTGAGGCACACCTCCTCTCCAACTCGCACAAAAAGGGCAAAACTTCAGCATGTTGTTACTGCTAAAAATGTCAGTCACTGAGGAAGTTTCAAATAATTTAAACAACATCAACAATTAGATTTTAGGACTATGAGACCAAGCGGTTCATGGTCATCATTAGGACCACCATCTTTGCTGGAACATGCCAACATCCCATTTGTCTCAAATCAACCCTTAAGGGGTCATTTCCTTCTGATTTGATCCAGTTATGTTATTTATTCATGTCATAAAAAATATGTGTTGTGTATATATTGAATGACATGAATATAAAAACAGTTAAAGAAATGTTTCTATCCATGAGGCAATAACTGTATTGACAGACTGAGTTGAAGCGCATGCTGACTGGATACTAATCAGCAATGGTCTGGGTTGGGACAACAATTAGATACTTGAGCGAAAAAGACAAATCAAAGTCTACAATACACTAATCTATATTCTCTCTGTTTCCAAAGATAATTACACTCTCTGGACATAAAGACAGAGAAGATTAGAGCCGCTCTGTGTTCTTTAATTCAGTTAAAAAAACGCAATATTTGTTCAAAGTGTCATGAGATTATTTCTAATTGTGAGCTTCATAAAAAGCGTGTTCTTTAATCACACATCTGTGTTTCTCACTGACTAAATGTTTCCTGATGCCTGAGATGAAGAGGCTGTGAGAACCAGTGATAACAGGGTAGAGAACTAATTCATCAAAACCAATAGTCTGACCGAAATGATGATCAGAGAGAACAGCCTGTCCATCTCTACTCACAGATTCTCTAATTAAATTATCACATTCATGCTGCAGCTTGTTCACAACTCCCAAATACTAAAAAGAGCTTCATTATTGAAAGCCATTTGTCGGTGCATCTGTCGCATTCTGATCTGCAGTAGTATCTGCCTTGTATACACCAAGACATTTTGAGTGAATTAATCAAGAGACAATCTTTGACAATGGCTGACACCAGCAACACAAGAAAGTACAGCAACCATTTAAATCAGCAAGCAAAACAAACTGCTGAACTCTGAAGCTGCAAGAATGTGTTCAGCTGTCAGTGATGCAGGGAAGTTGTTTCAGCTTATAACATGTTACAATGCATCTACACGATATTATGTGCGTCAGCATTTCATCACCAGAATGAAAAACATCATACATGTGCACAAAGACTGGGCAAAGTGATGTTTACATACACAAACTGAAGATGCACCTGCTAACAGCTTAGAATATCAGTGTATTAGTGCTCGGAGAAGACCCGACCAGTTCATGTCTCTGTGGCAAGTTAGGCATTAAACATGTACCAAGCATTTCATTTACCAGCTGCCTTTCAGCTGACAAAACAGAGTGGAATTAAACCCGTTTCTGGTTTACTTTTCTAAAAAGCTGCGTTGCAAAATAAACTGAATTTGACACGATTACTTTTAGCCATGATGTATGTCACATCCCCAGGATGTGGTTTTTCAAGGACATTTGCATGGCTACCACTCCACACCATGGTTTATAAACTTGCTTATGCACAAAACAGGTCTGAAATTTGCATATGAACTTTAAAAGTTTAGGATTTATAAAGATAAACTTGACAGAGAAAAGTGTGTATCACTGCTCCAGCTTTGGACCTTGCATTGAAACATTTTGAAGAGGAAAAACTGACGGCACAGCTGGTAAGATAATGCATTTAGGCCACAATAAACTCACGTTTGTTATCATTTACATCAGACTTTGTATCATCCCAATCAAAAGATAGATGCATTAAGAGGTATTTATTTGGGTCTGGGTCCATTCATTCATTCATTCTGCCATGCAGCAGTGTGGAGAACAGGCTGCATTGCAGAAGCTGCACAGGATGGCTGGCTCCAGGTAGCAGTGGCTATCCACCGAGGTGCTGGCTCCTCACACCATTTGCCAAACCCCAGTACGCAGAGGAGATGCTTTGATGTGGTCCGCTTCTTGCGTGAACCTGTGCCTAAGCAGAGTTCTTTTAAATCAGACTTTTACTTTGCTGATTTTTTGCATAAAGCCCCTGGTTATCATCCTCATCATCCATCTGATCCGCCATCATTCATCTCACCTGCTGCCAATTAGCTCCTGTTTACGACTGCCTCTCATTGGACTCCCCAGCACAACACTCCCTCCTTCTGGACCAATCAGTGAATCATGTGGACTTTAAAAAGGAGCTAATCAGGGCAGCTGTGTCCTCTTGGTTAACTATCTACCTCTGGGATTGATTAGTGCTGGTTTTATGTGTGGAGGCAAAACTATCAAGGATGAGGAGTCTGATTTAAAGTGAAACAAAAAATAAAAGAAATATTTTCTTTTTGGTTTAATTGAGTAGAGATGCTCTCACTTTGTGTGTAGCTCTTTTGAGTTGCTTATAGATTTTTGGTTTATCGCCTTAAGAGATCCTTGTTTGATGATTTGCTTTGTTAGTATTGTGATTTTTGTTATTAGGAGTTACTTGGTAAATCTGTATATAGTTAATCATTAGCTCGTTGAGGACACCTTTAGATTAGTTTGATACTTGTTCCCTTTTTGTACTGGACTAGCTATAACCAAATATAGGACACCTGTTGTCATTTTTGACTGCTGTTGTTTTTTTGTTTATGTTTTTATACTGGGATTAGTAATAAATTTATGTTTTATATCTTTATGTTTCTCCTGTTTTGTTTTATTATTTACCCCATACCTCTAGCTTTGAAAAGGCTTTGTAACAGTGTAACATTGAAAATCAATCAAATACATAGTAGTTTGATTAGTAGAGAGCAAAAAAAAAATTATTTTTTCTCTAATTGTTCTGGAATAAAGTCTTTCCTAAAGATTTCTAACCATTTTAAAATTGTACCCGTTTTAACTCGTTTCTGCAACAACTCAGGATCAGGTAAAACCAAAAGGAGACTGTACTTCCAACCTTCGACCACAAGATGTCCCTAATATACTATTAACAAGCAACCCTGAAGGCAAAAAGAATCCACTGAGACCTGATACTAATACCCACCATAAGGGTTATTTACTAAATCCTAACAAACTTGACTGATTTATTCAAGTGTGTCACATGAATGAGATGGGATTTCACATTTTATGTGAAAGCATGTTCCTGGGAAAAAAAACAGGACCACAAAAAAAGAAAAGTAAAGAAATAATAAAGCTAAAGTGTGTGTTTGATAACAGTTATAATTGGACTTTTTATTTTGCATGAGTCATTATTTGCAGATTTTAGCAAAACTACCAAAATAGGGATATTAATAATCTGCAGGATAAATCTAATCCTCCAATGTATCTAATGCAATCCTCAATAAAGGGTTGCTTTGCATGTGTCAGCTAAAGGTCCTGATGCACAAACTGGGCCTTGTCTCAGACAAAACAAGGTGAAGGGCTGAAATGCATGTTTAAATCTGTCTATTATCTGTACCATTTAGTCCAATGAAGGGTCACAGGTAGCTGGAGCCTAAAGATAATTGTTTTTAATGAAGCTGAATTTGGAAAAAAAATAAAAAATTAAAATGCTGTTTAATAGCAAATGCTTATATTGTACCTATACACAGTTTCAACAAAATGCCACTAGATGGCAGCAGGGATTTATCTAATGAAACTTAGAAGCAATGTTTAATGAAATGCAAAGATTAATATAAAAGAGCAAATATTAACAGTTTGAGAAGGCAATATTATATTAAATGTGGCTTAAAAAGGTCACATGAATTGAAATTCAGTAACTGTGTATAAAAGACAGAGCAATAATGCAGTGAAAGCAACAACATATTTATGTCTGAAAGGGTAATGTAAGTCCCGGATCCACCTGCCCCCATTGTGGATTATTTAAGTCACTGTAACCTGTGAGATTAGCTGCCTAACAAACATGTTTTAAACTTTAATGTATGAAGCAGTAGCAGAAGACGAGTTGAGGCTGTATTTTTACATGGCATATTACCTGTTTTTCCTTTTTAACTTTGAATACATTTAGAGATGTACTTTTTAAATCAAATGAGTCTTTTTTACACAATCCAATGTCACTCAACCACAACACAGAACGGGCTTTCAGATCAAATGTAGAGCACCTTTAGGAGGAGGGAAATTAGTTTAGATACCTTCTTTTCAAGCACTTGGAATTGCCGTGACCTGAATGATTGAGGATCAACATCAGCAAGACTAAAACCTCAGATCATTTTGACAAGACCTCCTCTACACAAAAGCTGCACGCTGTCACCCTCAGCTTCTTTCAGAAAAGTCTATCTTCATGACAGTTCCGGCACAATAAAAAAATCTGCTTTCTCTGCTGCCTCTAAAGTATTTTTTACACATTCTCTAAAAGTTTAGATAGTCTTGACAACATGTATACAGACAAAGTGTCGTACTTTGAGTGTTTGTTGACTTACATCAAATTCATTTAGGGCGGCAGCCAGTTCGCCAATGCCAGCATGGCCGTGCTTCTCATCAGTAGGCGAGGTGGCCTGAGCGGCACTAGAGATGCCTCCGATGGCCTCCTGGACCTGCTTGAACACATAGTCTCGGTTGGCACGTGTAGCTGCAACATCTGGGTGGCGCAGGAACGCTTGTGAGGCTGTGTACAGCATAGTGGCATTTTTCTTTAGAGCCCCACGAGCTGCTGCCATCTCATCCCGACACTGAGGGTCTTTCAGTTCCTGAGAAGATGACAGAGCATCAACTGTAAAAACAGTCAGCTAAACTTATAAATGTAAAAACAGAGAAAAAATCTTTACAAAGAAAAAGGACTAATCAAAATTCTGAAGCCTTGTTTTAAAGAAATAAAAAAGACCAAACACCAAACCAAACAAGACCCAGTTTGAGAAATTTATGAATAAAAAAAAAGTTAATGTCCCATTTGATGAATTGGTTTTGGTCCAAACAGACAAAGTTACAGCAGCGTCAGCAGACCAGCAGTTGTGCAGCTGGATAAATTTAGTTCAGTGCTTTGCTCTGGGACAACCTGGCAGCATGCTCTTTTGCAAACATGACATTTTTAGGAAAATCCCTCTAAAAAGTTTTTTTTTTTTTACATACTGGAGGCCATAAAATATATGCTACTCTTCACAATTCAAATAAGATCAATGAAGCAGCTAAAATTTGATATAAAGTAACAAAAGAGTCTTTGTTCTTTTCTTTCACCAAGATGCTAAGACCACACTGAAATCCAAGTCAGGGCCTCCTTACCTTGCTGACTGCAAATTTAAATTTAATCTTTATATTTTATCTGACAAGTTTACTTTCTCTAAGAAATTCCATTTAGATATATGAAAATCTTGAGGCCATAAAAACAAGAAATGACATTATTTAACACAAGTTATTTATAACACAAAATCAAAACTTCACTCATGAAGAGAATTTAGAGGTTGGACCTTGTCAGGTGTTTTCCAGTGTTTTCCAGGATTCGGCTGAGCAGGTGAAAGGCGCTTACCTGCTGTCTCCTGGCTGCCACATAGTTGAGCTTCACCATCTCCTTTCCAAACTCTTTGAAGCGGTTGGCCAGATCCTGCTCATTGGTAGCATTTTTTACTCCCTCCAGAGCCTCTTCCACCTGTCAAACACAAGCTTATAGTTGCACACACTGTTTCATACATCTGTAAACACAGTTAAACATCATTTAACAGAATACTGTAAATAAAAAATGTTTTTAATTTAAATTTAAATTTTAGTAATGTTTCATTAGCATCTTCAATCTATATTTATTATTTTGTTGTATAATATATTGCCTAAAAATGACAGATCTGATGTAGTTTTGCATTTTGGTAAGATAAAACAACCTCCATTTACGTCTAGTTAAATAGACACATTTTTTTTCTTAAAAAAAGAAAGTAGGGCCTTCTTTGTTATAGCAGTCTGTATAAAAATCACCAATAAAAAGAACAATCTGCAATTTTCCTACATTACTAAGAGAAGAACTGGACCAAACTGTTGTTTCAGTAATTCTCATTTTCCACATATCTCAGTCTTTTTTGGTGGTTATTTGATTGCAAAACCCTTTTAAACCATAATGAAAGACAGACAGATAACTTTTCAGTGGACTTTGATGACTGAGCTTATACAAGCTTCAGCTAAGCTCCTCTGTGAGCCCAGACAATGAAGCTGAGAAAAAAAAAGACTGTATGGGCTCATCTGTTGAGAGGACAAAATAAGAGACATAAAATGACTAAAGGTATCACTTTGTCTCACATTAAATCAAATGCATTACATTCCCTCCTGACAGTCTGTAACAACTTCTCTTAATAAGCCCTGAGCTCATGTCAAAATTAGTAACCAACAGATCGATGTACTTAATTTAACGACACTGCTCATCACACAGAGCACTTGTGTTCCCAGGATTGCGCTCCGCGTCTCATTTCTATGTTAATATAAAAGTGATTTTGAATGCCATTTATTCAGAGCAGCAGTTATTCTGATTGCACCTAGCAACAAACAGGAAGTGCAGCTTTGAGACAACACAGCAATCCGGTTCACAGGATCTCACACGAAGTGGCAAACAGGTTGGTGAGCTCTGCTGCAAAAAACATCCACCGTACTTACAATTTTAAGATGTGTAAGCAGCCTCATGACATCGGCCATGTCAGCAAGGATGAGCAGCCGGGTGACAGCAGACAGAAGGGCACGAGCAGCCCTAACCATGGTTCCCCGTTTAACAGATGAACAGGGGTCATCGGCAAACTCGGATGAAGCAATACGCATCGTCTCGCCTGCAAAACAGAAGGAACCAAAGACAGAGATAAGCAAGCAATATTTTAACGTGTGCTTGTACACAGCAGATGTTTCTTATGTTGTAGGATAAGTACAAAACAGGTATAAACACAAACGGAGAATATCCAACAGTCACCAGAGTAGTATTTATTATTACTGTAAATTATTTCAGTTGTAATTGTACTGTACAGACTAATTATACAGGAAAAAAAGCCGTAACCATCTACCTTTAATGCATTTCACTGGTCAGAATCTGCCAATAAAAGCCGCTAAAACACATTTACGAGCAAACATGAGCTCAGTGCAGATTTATCAGTAGCAAAGCCAACGCAGGGTTCTAGGATGACAAATCTCACCAGACTGTTCAGATCTAAAGATTTATTTAAAGGACAAAGTCTTTCAATAGGTGGAGTTTTGCAGGATCCCTCTTGTATCCTTTGGGTTCTCAAAGGAGCTTCAGTGTGTATGCCCGAAACAGATGGAGTCTGACACTACAGAGGTTTCAATCTTTCTTTGGTTTTGACCATAATTGTTTTCACTGCTAAGTTGTTAAAATTAAAATGTGTTTAATTTAGGGATAAAAGTATAAACTGCTTGTCAGCTATAAAAATAATATTTTTTAACAACCTAAACTTTGTGACATTTGAAAAAACAACCCTAAGTGACTAAATTGTCCCCTGTCACCAGTAACCACCAGTTACTAAATATACATAAAAGACAATGGCTACTGTTACATGATACTGTTTCACTCAGAATGAACAATTCAGAATCAAATATTTTCCTACATTTACAAAAAAAATACTCATTCAGAATGGAGGTTTATATGAAACTTGTGTTTATTCATCTTTATCTAATTCTGCATGAGACCACACAGAATATAAGAGTCATCACAGCAGGACAAGGAACGAGTGCGCAGAAATAACTTAGGAAGGAATAAACACATACATGATAAGAGTTAATTAGGATTTAAAATGGGAATAAACCAGTTTCTTACATATTGTAATTTTCATTGGAAATTGGGCTTTTGCATAGTTCATTTTCATGTCATTTAAGCAGAACTAAAACTTATGTAGACATGGCCACTATCACCCAACTCTGATTTGGAATAAGATTGTTTTATTTTTCAGCAATAAATGCAAATTAATGAATGCAATTTAAAATCACATGCATATCTATTGCTAAAAAATAAAGGAAACACATAATCAGTTTAAAAAGAAAAGTGTCACATGTGGGATTTCAATCCATCCAGTTAGGGAGTAACACTGATTGTGAATCAGTGTCACCTTCTGTTGTACAAATGGAACCAATAAATGGTTAAAATGAGATGCAGTTAGCAAGACAACCTCTATAAAGAAACTGTCCTGCAGGTGGTGGCCACAGGCCATATCCATGTCTTCATTCCTTTCATTTTCTGACCATGTTGGCATTTTGCCAGTTCCCTTGCCACTATGAGGTGAGCATGAGGTGGTGCAGTGTAGCTCATCTAGGATGGCACATCAATGCATGCTGTGGCAAGAAGCTGTGCTTTATCTCCTAGTAGTGTCTACGTGTCTAGGAGCATGGAGGAGATATCTGGAGACAGGCCAATACACATGGAAAGGGCTGTAAGAAGACTACTACTGAGAAGCACGACCCGTTTCTGCTCCTTTGTACGAGGAAGAATGACCTGAAAAAATAGCCTTCCAACATGACCAGTTTGGCAGTCGGTTAGTGATGGTTTAGGGAAGCATGTCCTGCCCATAAAGACTTCTACATGGTAGCCAGAGATACTCTGACTGTCAATAGGCACTAGGATGAGATCCCCAGACTCATCATCAGAACATATTCTGCAGCAGTGGGACCAGAGTTCTTTCTCATGCATGACATTGCTCGGTCTCATGTGGCTGGAGTGTGTCAAGAATTCCTGCATGACGAAGGCATTGATGTCATGGGCGAGCCTGCCTGTGTACCAGACCTGAATCCAATCCATCACCTCTGGGACATCGTGTTTTGTTCATCCACTGCTGTCACATCACACCACGGACTGTCCAGAGGCTCACTGAGGCCCTGATCCAATTCTGGGAGTAGATCCCTCAGGAGAACATCTGCCGTCTCATTAGGAACAAGCAGAGACATTGTAGGGAGTGCATGCAGGCATATAGTTATCTCCTGAAATGTAGTTATGGCCAGAGATGATACCGATTTGACCCAGACAAAAAAACAAAACCAAAAAAAAACCCATTAAATTCTAGTTACTAAACATTTCTCCTTATCGGTTAAAAGAACGCCTACTACAACCCAGAAGCAGTTTATTTTAGATTCTGTGCTTTATTGTCTATCCCACCAATAGACTCATTTTAAAGTGATGAATGGCATTCATCTTAATAATAAAAACATTTTTGTCTTTTTCTTATAATTTTTCATATCTGGGTATGGCCCTGGTTGTTTTCAGTGTAGCCCCGGTAACCAAAACCAATACAAGTCCCTGTATATAGATGTTGTTTAACATAACCGCCTGCTACTCTATTCACTCCGCTCCATTGTTTCTAATCCACCACTTGCACCGTGCTCATTCTCACAAGAGCAACACTATTGCAGGCTGACAGGTAGTGGGATGGAGGCAATGAGTGGCTATTGAGAAGTTCGGCAGGATTCCAGCAGGGCCGTATAACACTTGCGCTCCTATACCAACATTTACCATATAATTAAACTTTCAGGATGGACAGGTTGGAACTACTTCTTCCACCAGAGAAGTGCTAATCATTCACTGCTCTCTGTCTACTTTAACATGCAATTATGATGGAGATATTTCACCTCCATAAACAGCAATGATGTGCAGATAAATGTGAGAAAACCACAGACATTTTCAAACTTCAGATAATGAATCTTAACACAGAAGCAAAAACGATGAGGTTATGATAACAGTCTCTGCATGGCACAAACAGACATTACTCTGCGTCCTCTAGCTCTGCAGGCAGGTACAGTCGGGGCCAAAAGCAGAAAAATTGGAGCTGATGTGCGTAACTGGAAGCAATTTAAGTCTTTCTGTTGGTAAAAGTTGTGTTAATGTTTAAACAACAGATGCTCCCTGCAGCCCTAAAACTGTTTTATTTAAATGCTCAGTTGGTCTGATAGCTAACACACTGATTCATCTGATTCTGATTCATCCCACTGCATAATAATCTATTATATAAACCGGTATAGATGAAGGAAAAAGATCTATTCTCATTTGAAGTCTTGCCTAAAGTAAGTGTCGTCTCCAAAGGCATGTTTGTTTCTGCAAATTCAATTAAATCATGTCAACTTTTCTCACAGCATTAAGAACAAACAATACTTTCTGTGCACAACATGTATACAGCAGAGAGAGAGAGAGAGAGAGATGGGGGGGGGGGGTGTTATGGTGCACTCAACTGTTGTTTGCTGCTATAAAACAGTGAACAAGACCCCTGGTGTTATGAGTGGTCCTTACAATGGGCTCTGACAGCTGAGCAAAAGCCTGACTAAACACAGCTTAGTCACACGTGTGACAGAAATATTTTTGAAGGATCCATTAACCATGTATAGCACAGTGGTTTCAACTGGGACAAAAACTCCTTTCATCTCAAACTCAGAAACTGCAGAATTTGCATACTGTATTCTTATCATTATTATTATTTTGTCTCTGTCTAAAGCAGGTAAAGTGACTTTTGATTGTTTATCTACCAGTACAACTTTGATTTAAAAAAAATATATCCCTGGTGAGACAGAAATTTAACCATCCAATTTCGATACCTGGAGCCTATTAAGAACTCTTCTGTTCAACTTGTACATGCTCCCATTGGGTCAACTACTACAGAGCTTTAACATTATTATCACAGTTATGCAGATGATACACAACTTTATGTGTCTTTGTCACCAGACGACTGCAGTCCACTGGACTTACTG
>JBAMHV010000004.1:7371698-7386700 GCA_037177535.1 Pseudomugil gertrudae | reverse complement strand
TAATAAGTCTGATTCCTCTAAATCTGCCAGCCTGTCCTTCTTAGTTGACCTGGACAGGTCAACCTTTGCAACGTGAACATAAAATTATGGATTAAATAAAATGTTATGTTTTATAGTAATGAACAAAAAAAAAAACACATTCAAAAATCATTGTGTAAGTAGGAATACTTAGAAAGATGTAATGTAAAGTAACAATGTAACGCAAATTATATCCAACAGTGATTCTACATGGTATTTATCATTTGGAGTTATTCGCAGCTACTGGTTATTAAACATGAAATTCTGTTCAAGTCCTCATGTCAAATTCCGATTCTAACAACTTCCACATGAATAGAAACTGTTGACCTCACTTGTACATATAAAGAGCCAAGCAAAACTATTAGTAAGTAAAGTAGCAATTAAAAATGCTCATTAGTGATACACTAATATGCAGAGAAGCTTCCTGGCTTATACAGTTTGAGAAAGGTTAGAAGATGGGATGCATTATCTTTCAGGTCCTGTTCTCAGGGTCAGAATTTGTAATCAAGTTAACAATTTGCATTTCTCAATGGGTGAAGCCTTTAAAGACTTCAGTGAATCCATATATCTACCTTGATTTGAAAATGTAACACTTGCAAATAAATGCAATACTATGCTCTGTAGCTTTAGACAGATAGAATATCTAATGTGGGCCATTATTACACAGGACATCAGCAAAGCTGAAAAAGAACCACGTCATACCTCACATGAGTCCAAAGCTTTCAAGTCAGTGGTCAACAGTGCCAGCAGGTGCTAACGTGGCAGGATGAGGAATGAAGCTACAACACAATATATGCTGAGCTTCATTTATCATTTCTGCTGATGTCTTTACTGAACAGGAAAGTCATTAACACACATTTTATTTCATACCGAAGAGGCTGACTGACTCGCTCTCAGTACAGAAAATAAAGTGTAGAAAATTACACACAACTGCGACGTGGAAGGCAAGCATAAGCGTGGGTGCTGTATAGTAACAAGCTTCATCTGTGCAGAAGTTCCAGTGTAAACAAAGTCCCATACGGTTGCTAATGAGTGTAATTAAGTATAATGTCTTAAAATTCACCAAGGTTCCTCACCATCACAGACAGCCGACAGTTTAACAATGCATGACTTTGGGGTAAACAACTCCAGACCTAAACTCATTACATCCTCGTAGCTGCATGCTTCAAGTAAAGCCCAAAACTAATGGCTACACTAATTTATTAAGCTGCATGGATTTGCCTTGACACATTTAGCTCTACATCTGGCTAAATGTGTGTAGATTTGACATGGCCTGACAGCTACAGCACTGCTGCTTTTCCAAAACTTTACAAATATGTTAGCAACACACCCCATCCAGCCTGTAATGCAATGAAATATTTCCACAGTAGAACTTCTCGGTTCATTGTCATGTAATTTTATGAAATGCAGAATCATAAATGTATAACAGGTGGTGGGATTCGACCCTTAAATTATGTTTACCTTTCCACTACTAAATTACAACAGGAGTATATGTAAGGATCTTGTGGCACTAAAACATACTCCTTTATTCCATACTTTATCTCTATTTAGCCATCCATCATTCCCACTGAAATCCTATATGTCAACAGATTGATAATTTAGTCCTAAGACAAACATTTTCAAGTGACAGTTGCCCAAATAAAGACTTCAAATGACATGTCTACCTATAATAAATTATGTTTCAACAGGTTTGGATGCAAACTATAACTATTGTTACTATTTAAGAGTGAAAAAAAGACATGGCTGTAAGCAAATTCATGCTCCAAAGGGACATCTGTGTATTTCTCAATCTAACCAAATTACAGACGCAAAGAGATGATGCACACTGATAACTATCTGATTAATGTCAGTTAACTATAAATACTGAAACGATGAGTTTCAGAAAGAACATTTAAAAGTTACCTTGCTTACGAACATCCTCCACAGCAGCAATGAGCTCCTCCTTGAGGTCCTGGCTGTCTTTGGCAATCTGATCCCCCTTTTCCAGAAAGTTCTGTGTGGCCTGCTCTACAGACACTGCCAAGACGTGCGCCTTCTTTGATCGTCCCTTCTTCTTACCGGAAGGCCCTTTGTTGCTGGTGTTCACCAAAGTAGTGACCTGCAAAATAAGAGAAAGCATTACAGGACACTGAAAGCATTTTACTTTTCCTTTACCTTCCTAATCTCACAATGTTGTGCTGATCTGCAATGTTATGTTGTAAAACATGCATATAAATAGATAAAAACACCAATACCTGATATGAATTACACAGTCTGAGAAATAAAAAACTTAGCTGAATACAAACAGACTTGCATGAGCTCTTTTTTCATGATTAAATGATCCGAGTATGCTCCAAGCTGTGACCTGTTCATAATATAAATTCTCCTTTTCAGGTTGTAAACTCAAAATGGACAAAAAAATTAAATAACATGCAAAAAAAATGTAAATAACAATGTGTGCTTTATTTGTGTTGTATTAAAGTAGAGACCTTGCTTTCCATCAAAACTGATGCAATAAAACTATAAATTATATATTTACACCGACATACACCAATATATACATTTTCAGGGATAACATGTATTTCAATGCAGGTGTATCACAATCACGTGTCCTCAGACTATACAATATTGTGCACAAATGTGTAAAACAAAAGCAAAAACAAGTTTTGACTTAGAAATGACGGCTGACTGCACATACGCAACTCACAAAACAGATTATGATATCCAACTTTCAGGTGGAATTTACAAAAATAGATAAATAAACAAACAGGTTTGTGCAACACTGATTTTATTGTATAAATGTAGAACATTTCAGTAGAATAACTTTATGCTTTTTTTCTTCATTTTCACAGAATTTATGGAAACTAAATTTACAAACAGTGGTGGGTATACCACAACATAAAAATGTTAATGTCTCAACGACTTGTGTGTTAGGTAATGTTGTCTTGTCTAAATATAAACATTATGATGACGAGGACTGTTTACATACAAGTTATCATTGGACCTGAACATTTAACGGTTGGTTCACAATTTAGACACTCTTAGGTTTTTTTTTGTGGTTGATTTTATAAAATGGCTTGTTTTAAGTTCTGCAGTTCACTGTAAACCCTAACAAGTTCACAGAACTCAAAAAATATTTTGTAACAAATTACACAAAAATATTTTAGTCACATTATTAAAAGTTTTAAGTTAACATAAAATAAAAATTATATGTGCAGTTACCTTAAATTATTTCAGTGTATTCAAAGGTTTGGAAGAGGTCAAATTAAACTGTAAAGGTTATGGTGGATTTTAGGTTCACCCTGACATCATACAAAACGCTGAACAACTCAAACCATCCATCCATCCATTTTCTACCGCTTTTCCCTGAACGGGGTCGCGGGGGGGCTGGAGCCAATCTCAGCTCACAACGGGCGAGAGGCAGGGTACACCCTGGACAGGTCGCCAGTCCATCACAGGGCCAACACACAGAGACAAACAACCATGCACACACACACTCACTCCTACGGGCAATTTTAGAGTCTCCAATCAGCCTATCCCCAAGGTGCATGTGTTTGGACTGTGGGAGGAAGCCGAAGTACCCAGAGAGAACCCACGCTAACAGAGAGAACCCACGCTAACACAGGGAGAACCCACGCTAACACGGGGAGAACATGCAAACTCCTCACAGAAAGATTCCCGGTTTGACCCCCGCCCCAACCAAGGCTTGAACCGGCAACCTTCTTGCTGTGAGGCCACAGAGCTAACCAACTGCTTCACCGTGCAACCCCTGAACAACTCAAACATTTTTGAGTAATGTATATTGTCATCACAAAAATGAAGCGACTGGGCTTAAATACAAGTTTAAGGCAGACAATCCTTTGATCTTCTCATCAACAGGAAATGGAAAATAAAACAAAACTAATACGTTAAACTGAACTCTAACTCTTCTAAACAGGCTGGTCTGCACAGAATCATTCAGATGATGCACAGGGACAATAAGTTTACGTACATTTAGTATGGTCAGGAGATGTCTAATTCAGCACTTATGGGACAATCAAGAAAACATTTCTGCAGTGGACAATATGATAAATGTTTTTTTCCTTTTATATGCGGCAGTAAAAGCACTTTTAATGAGAAAAGAATATGAATACACCTTTGTTTAGTACAGACGGGATGCTGCTGATGTTTTATCACCTCAATGCTGTAATTATGTCCAGATTTAGAAAAAAAAGAAGCAGGCCTGAAACAAACAAAAAAACAATGTGTCCAAATCAAAAGCTGAATAAAACAAAATGAGAAAAAGTTGTTCAGGAGGAAATCAGAAGGCCTACTGGGAACTGTGGTGGGTTGTGGTTTCTACAACAAAACTAGTGAGAAAACTGTTTAACCAGCTGTCACACAAGTGCATTTATTATCAACCCTTATCCAAAGAAAAGAACAATTGTTAGTGCAATTTAAAAAAGCTTATTTTGTAAAACAAACTCACTCAAATTAAACTCTTCAGCACAGAATGGTACTTTTAAAAAATGGAAGAAGTTATTCTTTTGGTGAAATATTGTCGAAAGACTAGTACAACTCTTTCGAATAAGTTTATTTCGGATTCAGTCTTGCGGCAGCTGTGTAAGGACGCTGTGATGACATGATTAGTTGTGGAGTATATGAAAGGCTTTTAGCCTACAACCCTCTAAAAGCAAAGTTATGTTCTGTCAAGCCTGCCTTCCTTTAAGGCTTCTATAGCGCAGAAAATAAACTTTAATCATGCATGTTTTTACTTGTGATGGATCTGAGAATAGTTGCACTTATACGAGACAGAAATCTAATTTTAAAGGTGGCTGTAAAGTAAGTCATGATATAAAATATTATCTTTAGAATCTATATTTACAAATCCCCTGAGAAATTCCATATGCGGCTTCAGCATCATCTCATCTGTTGAGCCTCAGCTTACATTAGTGCAGTCAATAAAAGCAAACTTCACAACTCACATTTACCCAAAGGATGAACAGATCTCTGCTACCAAAAACTCCTTAGAGACAGATAAGCATGGATTCAATGGTTGCTGCCTGCATAGAAACATTTAACTTAGGGCAAAATAATGGCACAAAACTGAATAAGGTTCAGTGAAAATGGCCATCTACTCAAAAAAAACGGTTTGGAAGCGTCAATGAAGCCTGAATGATGACTGAAATGATAAATATACTCTATTCTGGAGCCTGTGGTTAAAACTAATTCTGTTTATTAGTATTAAAACTCTCTAGAAAAGACAGTATAAATTAAAAAGCAAAACAATAAATGTGAGCACAGTTATATATGAATTAAAGAAACATGGAGGTCAAATGTAAAACATCCCTGAAGATGACAAAGACTGTGTTGTGGACAGCAGTGTTTTTAATTCAGGTCAAATGAATTTGCATTTACAGATCCCGAAGCACGGCTCATTTCTACTATGGCATTCAAGCTAAAAGTCATTTTCACAGCCACATTAGAGGACAAACGAACAATCATCTTGTCCGCGGAAAATGTTCCAAACCGACAGCAAATAATTTCATTATGGAAAATAAAAAACAAGGATATAATGTTGCAATATAAAGCAATGGCCCTCTATGATCACTGAATTGTAGAAAAAAAAACTACTGTTATGTTCCCAAAACACACATCGTAGTCCTGTGAAATCAACTGATAAATGCAACCATAAAGATTTGTAGCTCATGCTCATGGCTCCATTACAAAAAGTATATTTTTTATTACTTGCTGCATGTATAAAATAAATGTGCGTGCCTAGAATAATCAAATGCATCCCTCAGGGAACCAAACACATAAGATAAGCTGAAAATAAAAATGAATCCAGCCACACTGATGTTGCCAAGTGCATCCAAAAAAAGCCAAAGATAAAACCAAACAAAAAAAAATAACTATTCACCGTCTGTGCAATGCAGCTTTGTCCTTTTCTGGCAAAGTTGGCTCTGGCAAGCCTACCTGTCAGACATAATAACAGCACTGCTCATAATTTATGCTAAACCATTTTTGGAATTTATTTTATATAGCCACAAGTCATTCGCGCTGTTTCAACAACGCCCTCTCAGACACAAAGTTTTCCACAATTTATTTACACACCTATAAAAACTGCATTGCCGTGTAAAACAATTACAAACTGAACCTTATGTTTTTCAGTCTCTGGGATATTTAGCATAGTGTTTCATTATCAAAATACCAAAACTCCACTTAGCACTTCTTTAAAAAGCTATAAAAAGATACATTTATTGTAAAGGAAAGGTGACCTGTGTTCTCACAAGTGAGCAAACTTGTTCCTAATGACCATAAACTCATTACTTATAAGTTTTACAGCAGAGTGGAAACTAAAACATGTAGGTGTAATATATAACTATATGCAAGTATAGTACCAGCCAATAGTTGGGACACACTTTCCCATTAAAACTAGTGGAAAAGTGTGTCTAAACTTTGGACTGGTACTGTATATATTTTCTGTTTAAAATGTATACGATATGAGAAGAGATGTCTGCTACAAAATCAGAGATGGGAAAAAGTAAGAGTTGTAAGGTTTGAAAGAACTGATGCAGTAAAAATTGCAAATTGCCCTATTTTATTTATGGTTAATTACACAGAAACTCATGGAGGAAATTAAAATGTGTGTGAACATTTGACAAAATGAAAGCAGACCCACAGGGCAGCTTTTACACAGCATGAGTAATCAGTACTTCCATAATGTGATACATTGCATGCTAAGGGCAAAGTCCTAAATTTAAACAGTAAATAAAGAAAAACATGCACACAAATGGTTTTAAAAAGCAAGCTCACCCTGCTAACCATGTCTTAAAATAGCTTCAACACTTATATATGTACATGGGGCATTTCTTCACATTGTAAACATCTGTAATACTGTTTATCTTCAGTAAGGGTGGGGAATTCTGTTTTTTTTTAATTCAACACAATAACTTCTGTCAGTGAAAATTGGAAACAATATGCTGTTTTCAGTGCTTGTCTATCAAATGCATCAGTGCAGTCAGTCAGTCAATATCAGTCATTTTTCTTCTTTAATTCCCAGTAAAAACATGAAACAGTTATTCACAACTTGCAACTGAAACACAGGAATAATGGTTGGCACGATTAAAACAGAAAATAAGCTTGATTTTTTTAATATAGACAGATTCTGGATGTGACAAATTTGCACTAATACTGCTTGGAAATTATAATGAAAGATGACAGAACACCTCCACTAGGCAACATATCATTTGAAGGCCAAAACATAGGATTTACTAATGTTATGTACACAGTCCAGAAAAAGTTTAAATTTTCTAAACAGGAATAATTTCACAGCACATCAGCAAGAAAATACACCGATTCTTCTGTCAGCTTTAACATTCACAGATGCTCTGAATAATGGATTGTATGAAGGAAACACACAGCAATGGCCAGAGAAAGTAAGACACATTTATCTGAACCACACAGAGACAAACATTGCATTTGTACGAGTTTCTATCAGAGTTTTATCCAGTTTCTATTTGCTGCAGTTGGTTTTATTAGCCTAAGAGGGATGCAAAATCATTGAAATGTTAAATTACTTAGATTTTTGTTAAAGTAGGGCATTCACATTTTTTTTTGCCAATAGTGGATTGTTTGCCACTGTCCTATACACCTTGAAGCAGGAAAAGCAGGCAATACACACACGTACTGCTGCTGCAGTGGTACAACTAATGTCTCCTTCAGACATGAGAAGTAGGCGTGCGCCCTGCCCTCCCATTTTATTGCTGATCAATTAAATGCCATGCAGCCTTTCCACTACAGTACACTGACCAGTGGACTCTCCAGTAAGTAGTAAATCCCTGTGGCTTAGCACAGCCATTCAATTTTCTGCCGTCAGGCTATGAGACTTACATTTATTGGAAGAGTGATGATTTAACTGTTGATAGCAGAGGGTGTCTGCATGTCCTGTATATGCATGATCATGTCTCCACATGCAGAGCTCTTATAAGCTCCTGCATTCTCTGTTAGCGATATACAGTATATAACAACCCATATTAAAAAACTGATGAAGCCATTTCTACCAACTGTGAACCATGAATCATGTAAAAAAATGCTCAGGGGAACAGAAGCAGGAGGAAACCACCATTTTTCTAAACTGGTGAGTAAGCCACCTAATTGCAACAGAAATGCAGTAACATAACAGCTGCTGTGACGACTTTAGGCCATTTTATAACTCCATAATTACCAAATCTGTTCCTGTAAAAAAAACAAAAAAACATATGTATAAGCATATGGTTCACCTGAAAGAAGGCAAAATATAGGGTTAAATCCTGCTGAGCTTCAGATAACCCCTCAACCCCATTGCAGCTTTGCTCACTTTCTGTATCATATTATGCTTCCTAAAATACCTCTTGATGTTAACAGGGACTGAAGTGTGAAGCAGTGGGGATTAGTGCACATTGAAAGCAGTTTCTGAATGAGTTCTATATGGCAAAAAGGACTGCTTTAAACAGGAAGTGTCACACTGCAGATTTTTTAGGTTATGACATTCGCACTTTGTGGTGTCAGAAATTAGTACAGCTGATGTATTTGCAGTGTGCTGGCTTATTAAAAAAAAAAGAAAAAATATTTTTGAATTAATTTACTAAATTAAAAATTTATTGTGATATGGTACTGATTTGCTAGTATTTTTAAACTATTATGGCTTTTTTTTTTTACTAAATTTCTAAAATGTCAACAATGTAGACACAAGTGTGTGTGTATGGTTGTTTGTCTATGTGTGTTGGCACTGTGATGTACTGGCGACCTGTCCAGGGTGTACCCCACCTCTCGCCCGATGTCAGCTGAGATTGGCTCCAGCCCCCCCGTGACCCCGTTGAGGGAGTAAGTGGTAGAAAGTGGATGGATATACACACACATATACTTATATACATATACTATACAGTCATTTGGCAGACGCTTTTATCCAAAGCAACTTACATGTTATTTTAATACAATTTTAACCATAGCTATTATAACCTTACATGCATGTCTTGTGGGTGGGAGGAAGCCGGAGAACCCGGAGAGAACCCACGCATACATGGGGAGAACATGCAAACTCCACACAGAAAGGTCACTGGACAACCCTCCCCAGCCTGGGCTTGAACTAGCAACCTTCTTGCTGTGAGGCCACAGCGCTAACCACTGCCCCACCATGCTGCCCATATATATGCATACACATTTTACACATATATACACATAAATCCTACACATATGTATTATACACACATCTTAGGTACACTAAGGACATCCTCTGCTTTAAACATGACAGACTTTTGGTCTCCTCATAATAATTCTTCATTAGTAACCCTTCAGCTCATGCCTACGTTTTATCCTCCCACACTCCATCATCATTCTCAAAGCAGCAATCTTTGTTATCAGACATCACTTCATTTTTGTATCAAGAAATTTTTGATGCATAGTTGATAAGCTCATGGCAAGGAGTTGGATTTTGAATCCTAGCAACAGTTTTCTGCAGGACAGCTCGATGTTTTATGCATTTGAAAAAGCCCATAAATAGCTCCATTTGTCCAGCGTGTCAAAAGCAGCTGCAAACTTCAGATCAACAGTAATGCAGTGTTTTCTGCAGAAGGAACTTGCCTTTAGATGCAAAATAATAAGTCCTTGAAAAACTAATCCAAGACAAATGGTGCCACTGCAAGAGATCTGCAACACTGCAAGCTGTTTATATCTAAAACATTCAACCTTGAATAAAAAGATGAATAGAAAAAAAATAAGGCATACAGCATTAAGTTACATACAAAATAGTGCACAGTCCTTATTTGACTTGGATTTTGATTTCACAGGACATGCCCTGAGGATCCCACGTAATCTTCATAACAAATAGAAAATTTTATGCCATCCAAACTGCTGCTCACTTCAAAGTAAAACCACACAAACACATTGTCAAATTACATACCCAAAGGGTGTGAGATGTGAGGTATGGTCACAACAATAAGTGTCAACGAAAAGAGGTTTCAAGGACAACTACAATAAAATGAGCTTTGGGCCTGAGTTGAATAAAGATTTATAAAAGACAATGTGTCAGCAGTGTTTGGAGTAATTCAGTATTTGTTATAATTTAGCAGCTTCACCGCCTGCTATTTAAAGGCCTGAAAACAACAGATCAATAATATTATTTTACCATCTATAAAGCAAGGGTGACTAACTTCAGTTCTAAAGATCCGACTTTCCTGCAAGTACAACTTCTCTCCAAAATAACCAAAATTCATTCATCCCTCTATTATCTGTGCTGCTTGTTACAATGAAGGATCACGGCTAGCTGAAGCTTGTCCCAGCGATCCTTGGACGTGAGGCTGGGTACACTCCGGAAAGGTCCACACCTGAACCAAACCGCCTTCATCTTTCAGCCATTCAGTATTAAAGCTTTTTAAACTGACGAGACCAATCACAAACCAAAACAATGAACAAGAAATTTAGCTCATGCCAAACTGGTATCACAACAAGGAACAATTTAGACTGCATGATATGATACCAGTTTGCCATTAGCCAGAGAGTAACCCACCTCTCACCTGGTGAAAGGCTCCAGCTACCTGCAACCCTGGATTGATGGATGGTATAATGCAAGTGACATTAAACTGTTAAGAATACAAAATTTAAGTGTATATGTACATTATTATATTATATTACATTATATTATATTACATTACATTATATTACACTTCCAATAAAAAAGTTGATGGTGCCTTTGAGATTAGTCCAGTAAAAAAAACTGTTAAACAGTGAAAGTATTAAATACTGCAGGAAAGTGGAACTAATAACCCATAGTGCAATGTGTCACACTGACACAGGATTGTTGTAACAGATTCCAGAATAAAAACTTTCAGACTGGCGGGATTGGTTCATACTGGAAAAAACTCCAGTAAAGTGTGTAGGAATCCTGTATTTCACATTATATATTGCAAAAATATTTAATTTGATGATTTCTATGTTTACCACATGAAACTAAAGCAAATAATTTTTTTAATTCCAGGGTGTCTTTCAATAATTCAGTCTGCACTGTGCAAAATAAATATGTACTGCAATATCTCTAATATGTGATGCAACATCCTGCAAAACGAATGCAACAACAGATTAGGACAAATCACGTAATGCTATCTCTTAATGAATAATCAGTAAAGTTAGACTGACTTTGCAGAAAAACTGTTTGCCAAAAGTAGTTGAGTGTTTTAGCTCAGAGTGAATTATTTATGACTATTAACTTTCTTGATTATATGTCTTGTTAGCTAAATAATACACTTTTCATTGTGTTCAATCATGTATACAGAGCCAGTGGACGGGTCCCCGACAAAGTTAAACAAAAAGCATCTGAGAGTTTTACAATATGGATTTACTAGAAACAAGAACAATCCATGTGATTCTATATAAGACCAAACATGCAGGGTGTCAGATGGTCTGCCTCCATGCTGATGTCTGCCTCAGCAGGGAGATTGCTTTTTGCATTTTTTAAAATGAGCTGGTTTTGCTGGCGTTTTAAATCCTCCCCTGCATAACTGGACTCTCACATCAAGGCTGTTTGTAATTCAAAAGCCCATATTAAGTTATCAAGCAGAGTGTGGATTTTACAAAAAAACTAAAAACTTATTTTAAGCTAAGAAGACAGATATCACTGATGAAAAATTATCTAAAACATGCTAAATAATTGCAAATTTTGCATTCACAAAGATAGACATGTACTGCTATGAGTAAAAGCATTTTAAATCTCTGACTGTAATAGTGTAAATAAGATATTAGCCTTCATCTACCAAAACTCTCCTCATAAAAAGTAACATCACTGAATATGATAAAGAAAAGAAAAAATAGGGGAATGAAAACGCATTATCTCATCTGGGGCACTGCTCCAATTCCAAAATGAAGACACTGTGTTAGAATAACCCCTCGATGTTTAGATCATATCCCATCCATCCATCCGTTATCTACCGCTTATTCCCTGAGCGGGGGAGAGCTGGAGCCAATCCAATCAGGCGAGAGGCGGGGTACACCCTGGACAGGTCACCAATCCATCACAGGGCCAACACACATAGACAAACAACCACGCACACACACTCCTATGGGGAATTTACAGTCTCCAATCAGCCTATCCCCAAGGTGCATGTCTTTGGACTGTGGGTGGAAGCCGGAGTACCCGGAGAGAACCCACGCTAACACGGGGACATCATGCAAACTCCACACAGAAAGGTTCCTGTTTGGACCTCTCCCCAGCCAAGTCTCTAACCAGCAAAGTTCTTGCTATGAGGCCACAGTGCTAACCAAATGAGCCACTGCAACCTGATCATATTTCATTATTAAAGCTATAGTGCCAAAAGGATTGTCCCCATTTCAAATGTTTTTACATTTTAATTCTTCAAAATACTGTATTTAAAATAGAAATAGGATTCTTGCACATCCTATGCAACAGTGTTAAATGTGAAAGAATTGTGAAAGAATTCTGCTGCTGGCTTTCAAGAATACGACATTGTTACCATTATTACTTATACCTATGACTTTGCTTCACAAGTCAAAATGTCTAAATGTGGATCTCTGATTATATCAACAAGCCAGAGGGGAACAAAAGCAACTGATGTTCAACCTCACTCATATTAAGATGAGATGGTAAATGGTTTTGCTTCTCTGGCTATCTTTCCTGATGTGGTGTGCTTTCTGCAGTTGGAAGTCAGCACCTGTGCTTAGCTGCAGCGCTGGACCCAGGGGCAGCTAAATGCTGAAAAAGCAAAGTGTCAGAAGAAACAGCCTAAAGACAGATGAAAGTGTGTTTTATAAGACCCAGTACTGACCTCCAGGCACTGATGAAAGGACAGAAGCTAAATGAGGCGCTCTCTATAAAGACAGGATTCTTTATTAATCTATTATTTTTTGTGATGTCATAATCAGATTAACCAATGACTTATTTGAAGCTTCAATTCATTTGTTTAATATGATGAAGCCAGCTGGATTGAGAATAAAGGTAGTTTGTAGATTTGGGGTCTAATGCAAACATTAAAAACATGCCTTTGGTTGAAAAAGAGTTACACAGAAACTCAGTGCATAATGACTTTAAAAGGAAAAAGCAGCTTGCAGTAACAATTCTAAAAAGAAAATGGAGTTACAGCAAATAGATACACATGTTAAAATGAATTAGAAGCCACTTCAGCAGCCATTATAGCTTCTTTGGTCGATTCTTATCATTTTTATGGTTGAAAAATTCAGCCAGACTGAGAAATACAATCCAAAGATGCTGGACCTAGTTTCAGGTCCAGACTCATGCTGCATCACTTCAAGCACCACCCTATGGAACGCTTTACAGACATTTGTTGACATAGAAATCTTGACCTCAGATTGTATCCCCTAAAAGCTTGCTCTCAGCATAGCACTATATTTTCTACATTTGTCTAACTTGTCTCAACCCATCAAGTCTCATTGTAGATAAATACCCCATTAAAGGATGGTTTAATGGGTTGATGCTCAACACCTGGTGCCACAGGCTGTTGGGAACTGTGGCCAGTAACTCAGTCTATGTTTGGCAGATCAGAAAACATTGTTTTCTGGTCTAAACATTGTCAAGTTTAATAGTTAAAAGTGTCTTTTAACTTACAGATATGCCAAGGATTGTGCTGCATTTAAAACACTACAGAAATATCTAATTATGTAACATAATTGTGTTGAATCTGATGAAAATTATCTTTACCTTATGACTTAATAATTCATTTTTCTAGTCTTGCATTGCTTGTTTAGACTGATACGAAAAACTTTAAAATAAAAACAGCAAAATATTGATATGCATCTATACAAGAGAAACTGTGGGAAAACTAAAATGCACATCTGAACAATACCATCAGTGAGTGTTATAGTTTAAGAAAAACATCTATGCAACTGGATGTGAAAACATAGTAATTTATGTTGTCCTAAAATTGATATGCATGTTTTCTCTTCTGTATTATTTCTATTACTTTTTTAACATCAGAAGAAATCTGAATAATTGGGCTTTAGTGAGACACATAAGGTCAAACTGGAACCAAAGTGTGTGCTCTGTGTGTAAAAATCTATTTATATTTAAGTTTATATATTTATTTTCCAGTTTCCCTCTGAAACTAGTATTCAGGACTGCTTCCTGTAGCATGGCATGCATCAAAGTGCTTTCAACACCACAGCCTTGCGCAGGCATCAAAGTCTCTCAGAAATACTGTCAGCCAAATTTAAACTAGGCATAACAAAGCAGGAAACAGTAGCTAAAGCACGTCCTAACTTCAAATCCAAGTTTTTCATCTTCTCAATCATTTTCAAGAAAGATCCATACAATGTGCTGCCGTCAATACTTCACTGATTCCAAGACCCAAAAAGTTCAATAGGGTGTTTCAGGTTATTATGGCTTGTATGCAATCTAACGTTAAGATATTTTCAGATAAAATGCAAATACTTCAACAATGCATACCTCATCAGAATTTTAGTTGCATGAAGTTTCCGGGTATAACCCAAACCAGTTAAGCCAAATCATTGTAAAATGTTGTACAAATGAGCCATCATTGTGTCACTCTCCAAACTTAGTTCAAACTAGCCAACTTTAAAAGTGCCTCTAATGATTTCATTGAAAACTTTGAGTATTGCAGCCATCCTGGCCTCAAAGTCATCTGTTTGAGGTCCAGGCCTCCTCCTTTTCCGCTAGCTTAATGGATTATGACAGTGATTCAGCATGAAGCCTTAATCCTCTTCCCGCCACCGTCTCCCTACCCTTTATGTAAAGCCCCTTGAGTCGAGTGTGCATGTGTCAGGTGTCAACCAAAAGTCACAACCAAACACTGAGCTTGGATGACACACACAAAAAGATTGGATGTTAAGGCATCAAGTCTTGACAGCCAACTCCACCCTTCAGGTCCCGCTCCCCAAGCCTCTGCTAACATCCGAGTCAATCTATTAGGGGGAAATAATCCCTAGATCAGGGATAGACAACTCCGGTCCTCGAGGGCCGCAGTCCTGCAAGTGTTAGAGGTTTCCCTGCTGCAACGCACCTG
>JBAMHV010000004.1:7360482-7371598 GCA_037177535.1 Pseudomugil gertrudae | reverse complement strand
TGAGGTATGTTGCAGGAGGGAAATTGCTAACACTTGCAGGGCTGCGGCCCTCGAGGACCGGAGTTGTCTATCCCTGCCCTAGATCTTAAAAACTGAACAAAAATAAATTAAATTAATTTTAAAAATCAATCAATAATGTATTTTGATGTAAAATGTAACATATAGCCACGTTGGTTTATCTTTAAGTTTACCGGTGAAATAGGATCACTCATTTATTTTGGTGGTGATTTAGTAGTTTTCATTCTCAAGCCACATTTACCAAATTACCAAAACTAAAGACCTTGAAAATATTTCCTACATACTGTACATAAAAGTATCATATCTCTGGAGTTAAAAGCTTAACCCTAGACTATGAATTAATATAATGATGCACTGTCCACCGTCAAACATTTTTAACCCTTTTAGTACAACGAGGATCACCGGTTTAACTGTGGCAAATGTCTATTTTAAAGTACCACAACCCCTCCCTACTTTGTGCAATTCTCATCATCCAAACTACCCGTTTTAATAAATATATATATTATTATGGTGCTATAAGGGTTAGGAAGAAGCCCTGCTATACTACACTTGTTACCAAAGCAATACAACATCCATTCACAGCTGTATACTACTACTCACCAAGAATGAATCCATGTCTGAAAGTATGAAAGGCAACTAAAGCAGCCCTATCCCTAAAGAAAGAAGACCATAATTAGAAAAAGGCTTATTAGCCCTTTGTAATCTAATAAACTGGAAAGACTGCAGCATCAAGGCTATGCCTTAAATCAAATGGAAGAACAATGTCATGTCAATGACCCAACATCCCAATAGTCTAAAATCCCACCAAAGAGGTTGAATTAGGGCATAAAGATCAGTAGGGAAATCCATTTGTTTTCCATTTTGTTCAACTGGTCCTTTTCATTTTTTAAGCTTGAAAAGAATGAATGCTTTCATATTCAATTTCCATTAAAAATACACCCTACAGAAGATGATACAGATTCAACCACAAACGTATCGGTGTTTCTCCTACCATTATACTAGGGTGTCTTTTAAAATCAAAAGCCAGATAACAGACCTTGTTCTAAGAAGGGAACATGTAAAACATCAACCAATCATGGCTAAAGGCATCATATATTCTCTCAGTTCTGAGGATAATTTATCAAAAGACCAGTCTCTCTCACACACACACTGATACCAATCAAACTGGCATGTTAATCACTTCAAAAAGCATTCAATGGAAGTGTTTACCATCCAACAGACCTAAGCAAACATCATCATAATTAAGCCCTCAAAGTACAAGGACACAGCAATTTAGTGCAGCAAAATAAAAGTAAACATAAATGTAGCATTTAGCATAATAAATTAATATTAATATGAAACATTAGCATTCATAATATTTACCTTGGGAGCCCCACCTTATAATTTCTAGCTTACTATACACTAAAAGCAAAAAAAGCCTTTGATGTCATCAATACAATGCAATAATCAAAGAATTAATAAATAATCAATGTAATTAATCAATTTAATTTATTGTCCAGTCTTAATTCAGTTTCATATGATACTTTGTAAGCTCTTGTTTGTATTGACCTAGATCGTGATCCAAAGGAAATCACAGACAGGCAATGACCAGGTAAATAAATAGAATATTTGTTTATTTAATTTAAAGGTTAACATGAAATTAAATATTAAACAAATATATTATAAAACAAACAAACATACACCAAAAATGTGTAAATATGATGATCACATGGAATTTCTATGGTAAAGCAATGCAACTGTGTAAAGAATTCAAAATAAATTTGAATAATGTTTATTAAGTAATGTTTAAGAAAAATGATAAATCAGATCTTTGCATCGGTTAGACTGAAATTAGGCCTGAAAGGGAAAAAGCTTTGACATGCCAAACCATCACCATGACAGGAGCTGGATCTTTCAGAACCGAGTATCCACGTTATTTAAAACCTGTGGACCAGACTGGTCCAAGATCTGTTGTGGGGCGCTGAGAATGGTGGATGATCTGTTCTGGCATCAAAAGGTCCAGACAAGGTGTCAGTCATTGGATGTTATGATCTAGGTCTCACCCTCACATCAGCTGGCTCTGTAATGGAGTCATGGCGATCAGGTATAAAAGAAACAAAGGTGTCCCCGTAGTGATTAGGAAGATCAAAAATACATAAAAATGTAAAAAAGAAAATGTTGCACAAGATAAAAGAAATTAGATTATTTGCATATGGAGCAGGTTGGTTTAAGTTGTGCAAAAATCAAAGCAAAACTTTGTTACAGTAAAAGACTAAGCAAAACTTCATCGTCTGGATCGCTCCGACAGAACCACAGCCTCTTGCCATGCACTCTGGAAAGTTCCAGCATGGTCGGTCCTCTGAATCTCAGAGTGTCTGCATCAACAGCATTTCATGTCTCTGTCATTCTGCAACTCCAACTGAACTAAGAGTGTCCTGGGGGTCCACAAAGAGGCCGGTGTGTTGTGATAAAACCAATAGGCACTCTCGTGGGTTGGCTATAGCACATGTTCTCATGTACATAGTAGAGATCTGTGTTTTATGCAGAGGTAGATTTAACTTCTTATACACCACTAAGCTTTAAAAGTAAAACATATTAACATCAAGAGTAAATTAAATCATTCAAATAAAAGATACCAGAAACAAGTGAAAACACATTAATATGAAACTCTCTTATGCAAGGAATAAACATACAAGTTTAAAATGTAACAATGTGATTTGGTTATCAAATGTAAAGTCCTGTAAGTTTGTGAATACCTGTAAATAACTCAGATTATAAAATAAAATGTTGGTTTCAATTCAACATTAGCTCACATTTGTAAGAAAAGGAGGTGTGAACACACATTCCTATGTGTAGGTTGTAAAACAATGTTGGAACCAGAGGGGTTCGGGTTTGTCTTGCTTGTCCTTTAAATGGAGATGACCTGTGAGATAAAGAAAATGGTGTTTTTCTGCTTTAATCCCAAGGTGCCTGAACAATATAGTTTAGTTCAAGAGTTCACAGGTCATTAATTATTCCAATGAAATGCTTGCAATGGGAAATTTTCTTCTGGTCAGATAAATTCCAAAGTGTTTCTTTCAACGAAGCATTCCTCTGCTGTTGACCGGTTATTTAAGAGTCATAAATTCCACAAGTTAATGACTTATTTAAATGTGGTATATTAGAGTCTACTACACAAACATACACATAGATTTTAGAGTGCAAGTATATTTTTTTTCTTTAAAGCAACCAACTGAAAGCCTCAAGCTTCTAGAAAGAAATAATGAGCAAGTTAGGATCATCTATTGATTGTGTTATGTGAAATTTGTTTTTCACATCACTTATTTAACAGCTATGTAAAGTGTGCAATGATGAGAAAGTAGTACTATCAAAAGCAAAGAAGGGAATAAGATGGTCCAAAAAAGTGAAAGTCTATGAAATATGCCTTTTTTTAAATAGAAAAAAATACATAGACTTGCATTGTAAAGCATTTTGGCTTTTAAATGTGCTTTACAAATAAATCTGACATTGACATCATCATCACTGAAGACAACCGAAGGCCGAATAGCAACACCAGAAGAGGGGACCCAGTTTTAAATCCGATCTATAAAACGTGGGTTTAACCAACCAAACCTGTTGTTACAGCAGGATAGATGCTCTCTGCAGCACAGTTACGTGCACAGCTATGCACAGCACATAGCTCACTTAATTGTGTATTTAAATGTCTTATTTTTGTTATACATCTTGTCATCTGCAGGACATTCTTACATATTAAGATATAAAGATGTAAACAGAACACACTGTGTGCTTTATTACTGTGAGTGAATAGTTGTCATTTCAGCGTTTTGTATGTCTAAAATTACACTCAATGTACTTCAAATATGCATTTACTGTGGCTAGTTTGCACTCTCTTTAGTATCTTTTAGAAATGTTATGTGCAAATGCAAACTGGGTGTAGGAAAAAAAAGATATACCAGTATTAAAATGAAGCGAAAGATTTATGCTGGTTACTTTGCAACAGTGGAAAGAAGCAAGCTGGAAAATCAAAAGAGTAGCCCTGTGTGAAGGGCTGGGGAAACATTTCATACAGCAAATTAGAATGCGTGTGAACAAGCGTTGACCCGTAACTGGTGCAGCTCTCGTTTTGCACAAACTCTGTTTAGCTGTTAAGTTGTGAAGGGAGTAAAAACCAAGTTAATTTGGGATGGTGTGAAAATGCTATTTTTATAAACATCTCTACTGAATGAAAAAGTGACTTTCCCAGCTTGAGGCAAAGGAAGGTGAGTGAACTGTGTACATAGTGTAAATGTAACAGAATGGTGACTTCCATGGAGGTATTATATAAGTTTAATGAATGATTTTAGCTTAATAGTTGTATACAATACCCTTTAAATACCACTAAGTAATTTCCTAACAGTAAAACTCTGCACTACAAATGTAATCTAAACAGTTTATAAAAATTGCAAAGTCAATCTAGCACTAGAGAAGCATTTCAGTACTCGACAGTGTTTAAAGTTAAAAAGTTTAAAATCCCAATGTGCCTATTTTCCACCATCATTTTTGGTGGCAATAATAAGATTATTCCATTTCATAAGCATTAATTTAGCATCCTGGCCAGAAGATAGTTCAGTTTCTATGTACTTACACCACTACAATCCAAGTTTGGATTATATGCACAAAGTAGGATTCCTTATACATAGCCCTCTTAATAAAAAGTAAAATAAAAAAAAAACATTTCTTTTAAAAATATTGGTACTGCTGGCAGAATGAAAATGTCAGAGGCATTTTGCCTTCACACTGATAAAGAAGTCCCTCGGTAAAAGCGACTTATGAACCTGCCCACTACTCTAGCTGGGGCGATAAAAGCTTGGTTATGATGAATGAGGATGCTATGTCAGGGTGAGCTTGTTTGTCTATCCTCCTGAGGCAACCCTTTATTCTATCCTAACACACTGAATCATCCAAATTGACATACAATCACAATGTCTGATTCCCATTTCAAATTGTTTCACATTTCCAACACAATTAAAGAAAAGTTAAATTACCACAGCTTCCTATTGTGCTCATCCCTGTAGCTGTATAGCAAATGGACTTGTTTTTATAAACTGTGTAGCATTATATATTTAAATTTATGGGTGTAAATCTAGCAATTAAAAAGTAGCAGTCAGATGAAGGGGGGCATAGAAGACAGTAGCCAATTAAATATATCGCAGAGAGATGTAATGTCTCTTCCATGAAGTTAATGCAAGCAACACAAAGGCACAGACGGACTCGACAACCTTCTGGCTTAAAAGACCAAATTTTACAAAAGTGGAATTAAGATGTCAGAAGAACGATATGCGTTTAGATTAATTTTAAAAAAGTGTAGAAGCCAGACGTAATTTGCTGTAAGTGCAGTGAGACATTGTAGTTGAGAGGATGTCATATTAATCAAAGAAAAAGCTGATCAGCCTTTCATCCTCCTGACATGAAGCAATTACGCACCTGCCACTCGGATGACCACTCATAAGGAACCACACTGCATGTGGCTGACAGTAAAAACACGGCTCTAAGCGAGAAGCAAAGCCTGAATTTTCTTTAGTTTCTCTAACCTACTGATATTTTCATCTTAGGCCAACTTAGCCTAATCTTAATATTTCATTAGGGTTTAGTTAGACAACTACTAGTGCTTCTTTGTGCAAGTGAGATGATATGATGTCAGATAAATAAAAATGTCTCTTTTTTTATTCCACACAAAAAAATTAAGGAGACTCTAGTTTTACTATGATTTGGTTAAAGCCACCAATGGCTAAAATGATACATATTTTTAAAAATATGTCAAGAAAAAGAAAAAGGATGGTGACCTTTGACCAGATGAAAATCCTGCACATGTTTTTTTAGCTTTTGTTGGATTTTACTGCTTCTGTAAATAAAAAACCTGGAGCAGATGTAATAAAATAACATTTAGTGAGACTGTTACACTTGAAAATGTGCATTTTTTTCTGGTTGTGAAATATTTTAGTCCATTATTTATAATAGGTTGAATCATTAGGAAGCTAGTTGAGGGAAAAAATGAAGTAATAACAAAAAATAAATAAGCAAGTCTGGACAAATTATGTTCTGAATAATAATCATAAATTATAAATGAGCATAAAATTTGCTCCAAACGGAATTCTTTTCTACCCTGTTCTGTTATTTGAGTCATTTTAACAAGGGATACATAGAAACTAGGGGTGTCACGATTCTTCACATCCTCGAATAGATTTCTGAAGGTGATGATTCAATTCAATTCTCGATTTTAAAAGCAACTTTTTCTTACAGCAAATGGCCTATGCAATTCTTAGACTCATCTATACTACAATGATTAGTTTTATTCATTACATTTTGCACAGTAAATTTCATATATGAATACAAAGTGGATTTGCAGATAAAGTGCAGTGGCAATATGAAGTAATAATGAAACTAGCTATCAGATATTAATATGTAAATATGACTATGTAAGTCTTTCTGTGTTGTCTGCGTTTACTCTGCCCGGAATCAAGCAAAACCAGCAAAAATGTGCCACATTTTGTCCATATCAGCCAGCACAGAAAGGAGTGAAGAAAGTGAACCTGGTCTTTTCGTACAGTGCGCCTTGTGGTCGTGAAAATACGGTATATAGTGTAAAGCGCTTTGAGTGCTCGATAAGACTGGAAAAGCGCTATATAAGTATGAGTCCATTTACCATCCATCCATCTCTTGGCTGGCCTGGGAACACCACTCTCTTTCCCTGCAGCAGAGTAAACCACTACTAGAAGACAAATTTTAAGGGTTTGATGGCGTCAGACCAATTCTACAATACCAGACAAGAGCTGCATTTACTGCATCAGCTTCTTGTCTTCTGCTGTTAGCAAAGACCGAAGGGAAAAAAGCTAAAAGCAAAAAAAAAGTTTGGGCAGTTTTGATTAAGGAATAGACCTATTATTTACAACTTCGTGTCCCATTTCACTTCTTTCCCCAACACACTAGTCTTTTTTTCTCTTTTTCTTTTATTCGTTAGATACCCACACATGAAATAATATGAAATGAACTAGAAAAATACTTTATTAATCCCAGAGGGAGATTCAATATTGTAATGTTTTTTTTTCTTAAAAAAATAATTGAGGGTTTTGTTCTTGAGGCTGATGGCTGCTGGAAGGAATGATCTTCTGTACCTCTCAGTCCTAAATCGGACCTGAACAAAGATCTTACTCTGTTGTTTCATCACTGTGTTGTGGAAAGAGTGTGAAAAATCCTCCATCATCTTCATCAGCTTGGGCAGTTTTCTTTTTTGAACGATCAGTTCCAGCAGCTTCAGAGTTACTCCAAGCACAGAACCAGCTTTCTTGATCAGTTTGTTGATTCTCTTTAAGTCTTTGGTTTTAATGCTGCTGTCCCAGCAGATGACTGTAAAGCTGATTACATTACTTTGCAGTTATTGGGTGTATCAGTGATGGACAGAAAGCAGAGTGTTTCTGCAGATGACAAGACTCAGAGTTGTGCTGAAAGTCTGAGATGTACAACGTGAAGAGGAATGGTGACAGTACAGTTCCTTGTGGTGTTCCAGTGTTGCTGACCAACATCTCAGACACACAACCTTTCAGTCTCACAAACTGTGGTGTGTTTGGGTTTGTCACAGCTTTGTACTGATTGTACTGTGTGCAGTATGCTCCAATAATCTCAGCACATCACACCAAACATGTACATTTCTGTCCCACAACTGATCAAAAATCTGGTCCTCTGAGCCATAAAGTTAACATGTTCAAATGTAATCCAACAAAAGCACCCAGCATAACAAAAAGAACAATCTCGTACCAAAAGTAAAAAATGACTTCGGAAAAAAGCAGCAAGACCACGTCAACACGAATTTACGGTCTGACTGAGCGAACTCGCCATGCTTGCCCTTGTTTTTGCCTGCTTCCACTGTTCTACATGGATTGGTGCCTGCTTCCTTGTTACCGAATAACTTTGCTCTTCACAACTGGAGAGTTAGCTTTTCCCACACACAAAAGATTTTTGATAGTAAACATGTTAAATGCTGTGACCCATTTTGGAGCTGAATGTTAGAATAAATTCCCTCTTAGTATACCTCAGACCACAGGATAATCTTATAGGATAATCTTAGAAGATTTAAGATAATTAGCCATTTGCTCTCTATGATCGGGAAAAAAGAAAAATCAGGTGAAAAACAACTCAATGTTCTTTGTGTGTGTCATGATTTAAAGGAATGAAATTCAACAAAGTTAATAAGTATAAATAGCATTGGTTGATATATGAGTAGCTTCAATCAAAAATAGCTGGTGGTGTATGACAATAATTGTTGCAGCTTATAATAAATATAAATAAATTAAAGCATCCTGCATTGAATTTCTTTATATGCTGATGAAATAAAAATTACGAAAGCTACTCAGAGGTTGTGGTATCTGTTTACACTGCATGTTTTGTAAAGGATATGAGCAACATTTGATAAATTTGTGGGGTTTTTTGATGGGGTGATGATGATAGTCATAGTCAACATTTTTAATTGTGAAATAAGGCACTTTGTCTAAAGTAGATAAATTATTTTTAACAATTAATTCATATTACTAGTATTTATTTTTTTATTTGATTTTTAATTGTGTTCCTTTGGTCAAACTTTGGTTTGTTTTAATCGTGCTATATAAATTAAATTTTAAACAAAATTAAATAATATACTACCTCTTAATGTTTTTGGCTAATACAAGGACAGATCCATGCAGGTCTCCACCACAGCTTGTTCAGCAACATAGCACACTTTGACAGAACAGACTGAAAACATGGAAAATGCTGTGCAGAATTTGCAGAGCATATTTATGTCCACAAGATCCTTACAACCCTCAGCAAAATGCCAATAACATATTAATAATGTAAAAAATCTTACAATGACTTGATGAAATGAAGAATTTGAGAAATGGACAGCAGCAGTCTCCTGAAAAAAGCATATTGTTTGGCAGAAGCACTTGCAAAGCCAGAAAGATGAAAGCAGAGATAAATGTCATCATGAAGTTGCAGAGATCTCACATCAGGTAAAAAAAAAGGGGCTTTATTAAAAATAAAAAAGCCCTTTGCAGCCAAGCAAAGAACATCAGGCCACTGGGGGAAGCTGCTGGTACACTCAGAGATCACAATGCTGTCAACTTCTTGCCAATCTCTGGCACTGCTTTAGAAGCAGATAGCGACATCATGTCTGCAGTTGAATTCTTTGTCGCATGTTTATTTATATAAAACTTTAGTTTGAAATATTTCCTGAAGCAGCACAAATACTTTTAGAACTTTCAAATGTTCTTGCATACCATATAGACAAGTAAACCGATCCCCTTCATGCCCCACAAACTTAAAAAAATAAAGCTGAGATGGGTTCATGTTTACTTTGAACGTCGGTGCTTAATGCACCAAGAATATTAAATCCTTCATTCAGATGCTTGCTGAACAATCTAAATATGACACTGAAATGTTTTTCTAATGAGCCATCTGAGACGATGCAGACTCCAATATCATCTACCTTATACTACTTCTTCTGTCTGCAAGTGAACTTAAGAGTCAATCAGGTCTAGTTGGTCTCTAATTTATCTTCTTAGTTAAGAGATCCAAGCCGTTCAAAACGTTCACAACTGGCTGAGTGAATAAAATTCTATCAAGCCATTTGTTCATAAAAGCAGATAAAATAAAGCAAGTGGCAACGGGACAATCTGTGTGAAACTCCATTTAACGTTGCTGTAACAGGTTTGGACATTCAATCTACATTCTTCATCTACAATTTGGTGAATGAATAATACTTTTTTTAAACTGAAAGCAGAATTTTTAAAATGATAATTAGCTACTCACGAACAAGCATGATTATTTTGATGTTCCACAAAACACCTTATCCATGTTTCAAACCTGCATCATCCAGAGTATTTATAGGTCTACTTGCTTTAGATGCATTCCATGTCATCTTTCTTGTGTGATAATCATTTAATTATCATATTTATGTCTTTTCAAACCACACTGTCACAAAAGCACTGACCACTGAAATCTATCAGAATACTGGATGCATTCGAGGCCCTAATATTTCTCAGATTTACTACGATGACTCAGCTGCATCCCTGTGATGAACATAAACTTCAAAAGCATACCAAAGTTTTCATCTTCCCCTCACTGGGAGAGTTTCAAACAAAAACAAGAAAATACAAGACATATTTTAAATGATTTTCAGATGGCTGACTGCATTTCCCAGGATATGTTCTCTGCTGGTTGTAATGTTCCTCCTTGTGTATGCATGCTGTGTGTGCATGCTGTGTGTGCATGTGCACTGAGCCAGAACTTTGATGTGTGCAATACATAAAGCATATAAAAGAAAATGATGAGCTGAGGTGTAAATAATAAAGAACAAGTTCTAAACCTGTTCTAAAAGTTAATAACCTAAAACCATCAGGATTTTGGCCACAGGGTGCATCTTGCAAAGTAGCGATTTAAACGGCTTAAGTTGCCAATCACATTTTACTTTGTGGTAAAAGAGCTGTTTAAATTTGATGTCATCTTATGTGATAATACTCTCTCTCATGTAAAAAATACAATTATCTGTTAACACTGCTGGGATGTGGGTAATTGAAAGATTAAGTTCCAAACCAAATCACAATATTTGCCAGAGAAAAAAAAACATATTTAGCTTACTCATCTTTCCTTGCCTCAAAATCATTCAGGTTTAATCTACCAGAACTTTATTTACTCTAACAGCACACTAGTAAATAACAAGGATGGTTTTGTTCACGGTTTGTTTACTATTACTGTAATTCTGTGAGACTTTGGAATGCAACAATGTTGAATGTTTCCAGATTAATTATAATGTGTTGATGTAAGCACCAGGAGCATAGCTGGACGTTTGACCATCGTCAAGTAAAAGGAAGATAAACTATCTCAGGTATACTGGTACAGAGTTAATTCAGACTTGTGGTCTGTATCAATACTAATTTAAATTGTGATAAATACACTGCACAAACAACAGAATGTAACTGGACACAACCAGCATGTATCTGCAGCTGTGTCATTACTAGCATGTAGCTCTAGGCCAGTGTTTCTCAAACTTTTTCAGTCCAAGGACCATTTAACCTTTACAACACAAACTCATGGACCACCTGACTCTAAA
>JBAMHV010000004.1:7342265-7353859 GCA_037177535.1 Pseudomugil gertrudae | reverse complement strand
TTAGTACCTCCCCAGTAACTATGCAAGTAACTACGCAAATTTTGTGGCCCCTATTGTAAAGTGTTACCAAAGATTTTCATTTTAGAAGACATTAAAAAGTATAAAGTAGATAAAAGACAAGATGTTGAAAGAGATGCAAGATTAATAATAAAGAACCACCATAATGTGTTCAATCAATGTCCTAAGCAATGATTTAATAGTACCATTAAAGTTGTTCTCCTCTAATGTAGGTCTCTTTAAACTGTGAGTTGAGGCTTGGTTGGCAACAGGTCAGCAGAGCTGCTTCTTATAAATGAAGCCTCCCAGTCTAAAAGCAGTTATTTCTGCCTGGGTACATTCATGCCCTTTGCATTTTACCATGCTAATTCAGTACTACTGTTTCACAACAATGTGTACCTTTCCAACACCTCAAGTAACAAAAGGCAGGTGGGAGTGACTATGGAGGTGAGGTTTAATGAAGATGCACTTTAAACCTAAAATATGTCCTTTTATAAGTCATCCATTAGGTGCATTTATTCATCTTAGCTGCATTTTGCCTCATTTCTGTCACTCTCCTACTTATTACTAACTACATGCACAAAACACTGTGGATAAGAACAAAAATTGTTTATGTTTGACTGTTTAAATATTTTCTGCAGGCATACATTATATCCATTTTTCTGAACAACAAATAAAAAAACATAAAACAGTTGTACAATGAGGACATGCACATGTCACATTCTTTAGAGTATGCTTAAATTTCAGTGGTAATGTTGCCCCGACATGAGGGAGGAACAGACATAGAAGCCAAATATTCGACCATAAAACTGAAAAATCTAACAGAGCTAGATTTTTATGATGGTGATTTTCTTTTCCCGATTCACTTCCCATCATTAATTTTCACAGAATACTGTTTACATTAATTGTGGGTGCTATAAATGCAGCTGTGCATTGCATGCAATAGCTCCTAAAGATTAAGGAGACATTTGTACAAGTGGACCTTCCTAATCACCCTCCAGCAGGAAAGGCTGTTTACTGTACAGGCTGTTTGTTCCTCTTTATCAGATAAAGTTAGGTCCTTCTTGGATAATATATTTTTTTTAAAATTCTGTAGTTTTTGTTTAATACATTTTCCAGAAAGGGGGACATAGACATAGAAAGCCATGCATCACAAAGGAGTTTGTAGATCTGCAAGCATGCCTGTTGCATGCAATCAAGCAGTGAATGAATATTTCACAAAATAACTGATGGGATGTGAGGCTAGTTTGTTTTCATATTATTAGACCTTATATCAGCAATAACACTGGCATTTAACTTTAGGAAAGCACAATTAATCACGACACTGGATGTTTAACAAACCTTAGTTATATCCTGTGTCAAACAAACATACTCCAAACAACAACGACAAAACACAGTTACTTTGTCCAGTTACACAGCAAAGATATATGCAATATATATCGGATAACTCCAACACACTGACCCAGTCATATGTAAATTAAATTACATCTGAATGAATCTAATACTAACCCACTATAACTCATATTAACACACCACCACCCAAAGTCTCAATACGATTCCAAGAGTCGCATGACCGATACACCCACAGAGACAGGTGGAAATTAGTTTCACCACCTGCTGTTCAGCAATTTGTTTCAGTACTGGGGAAAAAAATACAGCCTATACACACTATGCCTGCTATTTGGTCTAGAAAACTCATCAAGCAGGGCTTTGTTGTTAATTACGTTTCTTAATTAGATTAGATTAGATTATTTTATTTGAAGGGGACAATGCAATTTCATAAAACACATGATACATGAGTAAAAAAGCCAGAATTAGCCAAAAGGCAAGTAGGGCTTTGTTGTTAATTAGGTTTCTTAATTTGTATATCGGTTTTAAAAAGAAAAAGAAAGAAAAATATACTTTGGTTGCCCGAGTTCATTTATCATGTCTTCCCATTAAAGAGAAAATGTTTAAATACTAAAACCATATTGATGGAATAGAAATAAGTAATTATTAATGGTGTAATCTGTGTCTTCAGCACAGTGTGAGTAACAACATGTATAAGAAATTAACAATTATACCTGCATGTACATAACTTTTTTAATGTTAATGCTATAATCTTTATGTAATGTTTTATAGTGGGCCATTACAGAACAAAGCTTCATCCAAAAATAAACCAGATTGGCAGGACAGACGTGCTTAACTTATTTCCTCTGGGTGTCATCACTGTTACTTTTTAAAACAAGCCTTTTTAAATAAGTTGATTTTAAATGAATCCAAACCAGATACCAGAAAGATGTCACGGTCTTACAACATGCTGCGATACATTAATTGGAGACAGTGAAATGTTTTTGTAAGAGCTGTCAGCTTGACTTCAAGGTGCTGTACAAATATAAATGTATTGATTTTACTTTGCACATGACCAGGCCTATGCTGAAGCACACATGAAGCTAATTCTGGAGCTTCACACTTCTTTCTCTGAATTACCAACTTTAAGACAGCATTGCCATCCTGCTGTGTCAGAGCAGGATTTTATAAGCAGCTACTTAACCAAACAGTTGAATCAACTGCTTTTGTAACTTTGATTCTGCTTCTTCATAACCTTCTCATTTAACTTTAGCCAAAATGTCCATTAGGGAATATATTCTGGCAAGGCTAAGGTTGGTGTACTTGGATATGCATTCATACACAGAGCAGCATGTCAGGACTCCAATTTTACATTAAGTCACTGTTAACCCAATGACATGTTTCATTACCATGATGCAAGGTCAACAACAATGTAGGAATGGTCATCATGGCATTTGAAGCAAGCTTGCCACATGCTGCTTTTGCAAGGAAGATGCCTAATGCAGGGTCTCCTGATTGCCATTTGTTTTTTATTGGCCGTTTAACTACATTATTACCTTAGGCGCTGCTTGTGTCAGCTCTTTGCGAAAATAATGCTGATGACACAGCAGAAAGACAACTGCTAAAGGATGCAATTACTTTAGTTGGCAAAGTGTTAACTGAGCGTTATGTGTGTAGAATATCTGTTTGAGTTTGTCTAAGTCTGATTGTAATAATGTTGCACAGGTTAAACCTTCGTTTAGCTGAGAAAATACTTGAACTAAAGAGGGGGTCTGGCTGCAGACTTCCACTGTTGAGGAGGTTCTGGTGCAATTCTCAGGGCACCTCCACAATGGAGCCGGAAGAAATGCCACCTTGGAGGTGGAAGAATATTTACCAATTGCTATAATGCATAAGAAGAAAAAAGATGAAGATAAAGATCTGAAATTGCCCCAAAGCGAAGTACTAACCCTCATCCAAAGCAAAAAAGAGACCTCAACATGTTAAATCGTGCTAGTGTAATGTAAAATCATGAAATGTATGACATTATAACGTAATAAGTTTCACATTTTTGCAATTCCACTATCCCATTATGAAAGGATACGGTCCTTTTTTCCCCTTTTATTTAGGTGACATCACTATGCTGCTGTAACAATGAATAATATAATGAAAACTAAACTGGAATAAGCAGAACCAACTATGGATACCAACTAAATCACAAAAAAAGAGGGAAATAAAGGAAACAAAAAAGTGTATTGTTATCATGTTGTTTTGTCACTGATGAAAAAAACAAACAACATTCAGCTAAAGCTCTAAAGTCTTACTCTTCAATACAGGGGGTCAAATCAGTTGACACCATTTTCCACATTAAAGTCAGCAGAATGTGCACAAGCATTCAAATGGTATTATTAGATAAAAAGTATGTTGTTTTTATGATGAGTATGTTTAATGTTTTCTATAGCATGATCTAGATGGTAAAACTGAGGTTATGACACACTTGGGTGGGCAGATTTTGTCAGTGCATTTTATTAGAAAAATTAAATAATGGTGGAGATGGTGTGAGAGTGGAGCCTCCACTGGAACTGTCCTCACAGTGGAGGTCTGCAGCCACATTTTCTTGTTCAGCTACGGGTAGGGATGTGTTTCGTATTTCTGTGTGGAAACTCCAGTAAGCTCCTTCAGCAAATGGGAAATGACAAAAAATAAAATGATCTACTTTTTTATCACTGAGCAACAAGCAACAGGAAGGCAGCCTTACTAATAATCTTAGCATACTGAATAAAGTCAAGGGAACTTAAACTAAAGAACATTAACAAACCCACCTCCTCAGTGCAAAGGCATACCAGTGACCTGGTAAACACAGAATATAGACAGATTGATGCATTTTATCTCCAAAGATTAAAGACTGATTAACACCTACAAAGGACAAAGTGTGCAACTATAAATGAGTGTGTATAGAAAAGCAAAGACAAACATGGAGGCTGAAAGGTCAGACTCCACATTGAGCCAACAGAGACTTCATCATCAGCCTGTCGAGCAGACAATATCAGCTGAGAAACAGATGCTTCAATGAAACAAGGAGTAAGAATATAAACTACCGTTTATATTATGGAAATTTTACACTCTTTATTAAATATTTTATCTTGATATTATCATCAAACACTTGTTTTAAATGTATAAGCTGTAGCTGAGAAATTAATCTGGACAGCTTTGCTTTCATTTATTACTAATCAGACAGATCCAGGTTCAACATTTAGTCAATATAGCGAAGCAGCTGGTGACTGACCCACCCAGGTTTACAGTCCGATACTGTGAATGTAGATGCAGACTGCATTCAAAAGGGAAAAAAATAGGGTGGTGTGCTACGCATTGAATGCATTTCCTGCTTTAGCAAATGCATAATTGTTATATTATCAAGATTGATGAAAAGTTGTCGTGGTTATGATTTTTTTCTAATACCAAGCAGTCTTACCACACTGTACAGTCTGAACCCTTAACACAAGGCAAGGCAAGTTTACTTATATAGCACCTTTCATGTACAGGACAGCTCAAAGTGCTTTACATTGAAACAGAAAGAATTTACAATAAAGAAATTACAAAAATAAAGACATTGAAACAGAAAAATAAAGACGCTAAATGTCAGAAAAAGGAAGCTAAAAGTAACCATCTAGTGCTTTGTTTTATTTATTTATTTATTTAGTAATCATCAGAAAAAGGTACCATGAAGCTAAATATAACTATCCACTAATTGTAACTATCAGTATTCAAATACAGGACAGTACTTAGTTAAGATCACGACGCCGGCTGAGTGTGTCAATAGTATAAAAAGTTCTAAAAGTAACCATCTTTGTTACACAGCACATTTTACTCTCAGGTGTAATTCAAAAGACCAGTACCAGAATGTTTTCATTCATGCATGCACAAAATAACTTTATTTCAGTCTAGTACAACAACCAAGGAAATGCTAAACATATGGCAAGTGTGTGCATGTGGCCGTGTGGCAGATTTTTTTTGTCCTAGTAAATACCATGCAGTCCTGCATCCTCCACATGCTGAGTTAAGGAGCCTCCAATTGATAGGTTTGTATAAAAACAATCTTGAATTAATGGAGGCTAGGTCTTGACAACCAAATTACACCAAATAAAGAGCAAATAAATTAGCTGTTTACAAAAGCAGCTTTTACATTTTTGTATCTACTTCCAATGATGTAAATTTATTTAGAATAAAAAAACTAAATTTTCACATACGCTATAGTATATTGCCATTGAATACATAGCTTTAATCCAAAAACCTAAAAAAAAAAGTTGTTAGAATATGCTTATACAAATTGTAACTCATCCCTCTAGCTTTATTATCCCTTAAAAAGGCATCGTGCTCATATAAACTCAAGAGACCATTGACAGTTGGTACAGCCGTAACACAACCAATTTACAAGTTCAGACACAAATCTTTGTGCAGTCATGAAAGAAAAAGTCAGACATGTTCCAAATTCAAGGTTCCCGTGTTATTTAAAAAGAAAAAGTCTTATAATCAAACAAGTACTGTTATTTAGGTAATTTAGTTAAAATTGCACCAATTCCCAGAAACAGAATATGAAGTACCCAAACTTTTATTGACATGAGAACACATTTGGCAGCAATACTTTGTTTTTATGACATTATCAGTATCATATTCTCCCGCTGTGTAGGGATTTTGTCCCTCTCTTCTTATTAGAATTCCTTCACTTATTAAGTTTCCGACTTTGCTCTGAATCTTTGTTTTATTGTAAAATCATTCAACTTCCGAACACTTTGGTATACAAAGGAGCAAATGATCATGACTAATACGCTGTGTCTCAATACCATAGTGCACTGGAATGTAGTGCGTAGTGTGCATTTTTTTCTGTAAGGCAGAATTTTTTGCTGCCATTTTTTGTAAAGTCTTGCATTTCCTCTTCCGCTACATCAGCAAGATGGCCTCGGTTTACTGTGCAAAGCGTCCATCATTTCACACTAGATTCTTGGCAAATTTTAGGGCAACATCCAGGTACTTTCAGTGCACTGACTTTTTTGCTTAAATGTCAGTATAAATGCACTACACACTTAAATATAGTGCGTGATGTAGCAAAATAAGACACCGACATAGTCTGCAAGCAGAGTCTAATGCTGCCAGCGTTTTGGCCCATTTTCAGGACCCACAGTATATGAAGTTCTGGAACCACAGACATGGAGGGTTAGTTAGGCCAGGTTTGTGTGTTGGGGCATCTTTTGCTGCACACTCAGAGCATGCTCCTAACACAGTGGTTGCGTCATTTTAAAAAAAAAGTTTTTAAAAAAACTGCAGAGATCGATAAGCAGAAATATGTGAATGAAAATGTTATTACAAACAACCTCAGGCACACTAATCTTCATCCTCATTTTTAAAATGTTACACTTTTCTCAAAACCTTTTAGTTTTTCAAATACATCTATATTTAACAAAGATTAAAATATGAAACTATTTTATGGGTGTAAAATGGTTATGAGAGTATTCTGACTAAAAAAAGCTAACTTTGTGAATACAATGCATCATTTCTCATTATAGGAAACTTAATGCGCTAACGCTGCACTGACCCAGATTCAGAGCAGAGTTAAATACACATACTTGCATGCAACAGCCGGGTATCTCTGAAAGCAGATGTCAAAGCTCAGCCATCATATCGCTGTGCTCCAGAGCCAAATACTGAGAGTGGCTAAAGTACACTGATCTCAGTAAAGCTTGAGCTGTGAAATTATTAAAAGTATTTGTGTTCTCTTAGGAATTTCAAATACATAGGAAATCTATTTTTATATGTAAATGCACACTGCAAGGCTGGATAAACAGCATCACATCATCTGAAAAATCTCCACACTGGCAGGCCAATGTTAATCAATTTGAGAATTAATTGCTCTTCTTGGAAATCCTACCTTTACTCATCTAATGGATGTTTCCCAACTTCCTGTTAGTGGAGTTAATGTTAATTTCTGTGCACAAGTGCTTTGACTAAGTTCTGAGTTCAGAATGTCTTCCTGATTCTGTGAGATATTAAAGCATCAACATAATAAAACATCAAAATTAAACAATAAAATAATCTTACTCTTTAAATGCATTGTTTGCAGATACTTGAATAGATAACATTAATACTATAAGGCCTTAGTTTTGTTTATTAATTCCAGTATTTTCCTCATTGGGATTCTCTGCACTGGGGACTATACTACTCTGTCTGCAGGGTCATTGCCTTTGGGAGTGCTTTTCTCCTGGAGGCCCCTGTATTGCAGCTTTTTGGGTCGGGTGTGGATAAGGGCCTGCCCTGAGGCGCGTTTGTTCTGTTGACGTCCTGTTAATGGGCTGGCCCCTGGTCTGAAAGAAGAAAGGGTCCCCATGTTAGGTTTCCTCCTATTGTGTTAGTTTATTTCTATATTTTATTATTTCTTGGTTGATTTAATTCACAAGAGGCCACAAACACATTGCAGATAGAACTGAAGACTGACCAGGTTTTTCTGTCAAGGCATGTTGTAAATACTTAATTACCAACTAATTACTTAAACTCAGATTGTGCTTTTAATTAATTTCTTCCTCCTGAGCAGCTCTTTAAAAGACTGACCCTATTTTTTACTGAAACTAAAAGAAAAGTGTAATAAAACAAATACAATCTTGCCTTATTGGGTTTGACCCGTAAAATCGGTTTGTTACCAGTTTCATTAGGATTTATTTTTCTTCACCCATCTCCTAAATAAGGATTCAAGAATGTAAATCTTGTTGTTTGATGTATCATAGCATGTCTGTACAAGCGCACTGTAACAAACTAGTCTAAGTTACAAAATTACAAATGTTATTGACTACAGCACATTTTCTACTATGCAGAATATTACGTGGTCATTTCTGAAAGCCAGAAAATTATTATGTAAACTATGCTCCAAAGTTTGGCTGCTTCTACTTGGTTTATAGCTACATGACCATTGTTTAGTGCCTAGGATTAACCCATAATGGTGGAGTACAATAAATGGGTCAAATGTTTATAATCCTACAGCCGATGTGGGTTTTTCCAACAACAAAGAATCTCACACCCAACAAGTTCTGTGACTTACCAGTTTATTCTCAATATGCTGGTTTTTTTGTTAGTTTTTTGTGGAAACTGCTTGTGTTCCTCTGAAAGAATTAAATATGTTTAATCAATGTTTAACTGGTGTGTCACAATAAAACAAAAAAGAAGCCAAAAAAAGCTGTTCATGAAAAATGAGGACAACACTGAAGCTGCTCGGAGCTATTTCAATGAAAATTATTCAACGGTTGCCATGATTTAAGGCTTTAACACCCTAGTTTTTGGGCTTTCATTCATAGAGAAATAAAACCTGTTCTATATTGACAGGGGCTGAAGTTCATTCAAAGTTAACTTTTGAAGAGGAAAAGAAAAAAAGAGCCACCCGTTTCAAGAATCACAGCCAAGCAACGAACGTCTAATCCTGATTTACTCTGGTCAGCATGTACATTTTCTGAAAGAAAAAAAAAGGGAACGCCAGCAGTCACCAAACAATGGAAAAGTTAATTCACCCAGACAGAGCACACAGTGTGGGGGAGGAGCTGGCCAATACTCTGGGCCCATACTGGTCCCAGATGTAGCCTGTGGTGGGGGTAGAATGAAGAGTCTGCTGGGAGAGCAGTGAGGCCTCAGAGGCACAGAACAAGTGAGATGAGAGAAATAAATGTCCTCCAGCAACACTCTCCAGACAGGCCTGTTTTTGATTGTATAAAAAAAAAAATAAGGTAACACAATAAAGAATAGGCACAAAAGCAGTGCAGGAACTTTCCAGTGCCAGGAGCGTGTTGACATGATCTCATATGGCTGGAAATACAATGACAGTGAGGATGACCCTGAATTACTAACAGTTCAACAAACAACATTGTTAGCTTCCATTTATAAATACCTACATGCTAAATTAGTCCACCAAATTTGATTGGAAGTAGTATTTATCACCATGAAGCAGACAAAAGCTTGGTGAACAAGTGTGGTCTCGACCTGTTTTTTTTCTGACCAGCTTTTAAATCCTCATTTATTCAAGACATAATTTCATTAGAGTCGGAAACCTGGCTCATTAAATTTATTCGGAACAGAGATGCTAGCATAAATACTCAAAATAATGAACCATACCAGACAAAGATAGTGCAGCAGCATCAAAAACTACTTTGTCATAAGGAATATTTTCTTTACCATTGCAATATTGTTCAGTACCAGTGTGTTAGAACATCTTGAACCACCTGCTCTCACTTTTTATCTCAGCCATTTTAACAAATAAACCAAATAAATTAAAATAAAAAGGTGTTTGAGTATTAGATGAACCTACCAGTGAAGGACAAACAAGCACAGCTTTAAAATTAACTATTTTTTTTCCAAATAATGCTAAATCAATCTTACTAAATACATGAAGAGTTGTGTCCATAAAAGAGGTCAACACATAACTAAACTAAAAAATAACCCCCCCAGATAAATTACGACGGATAGCAATCCAACCACTCTGATAAAATTAAATACAGTTTTAATGCAGGAAATATTTTTAACCTTAGATCTCATAACATCTAAGTGTAATAAAACCTACAGAGAATCGTGGATCAATTTAAGATGAAATACAACTCACAAAGTACTACAATGATGATGGATTTTACTTGTTCAGCTCCGTCTCCATAATGGACATAAAGTGCATAACAAGTGTCTATTTTCACTTCCCTGGTAGAGTTTTAACAAGGATTTAGTCTGTTTGACTTTAAAGGTGATTATTTTCTGACATACTTTCTCAGTAGGAATGGCCCGATTCATCTTGATGTAAAATTATGATGGTAAATGTTGAAAAAATTTTCATAATTAAAAAGACAGAAACAAAGCTAGAAACCACTTCCTCTAACTCTTGCCAGAAACAGAGCTGCTTTCCCGTTTGCAGTATTACTATTAGGCTTTAAATAAATTACACATGGAAGAAGTTTATCCTAAAACAGCTCCATATTTTACTATTGTGCATCTATGCAGACATTTTTCTATAACAAAAAGATAGTTATACATTTGTATACTTCAAGTATCTGGATTTGTTAATCAGTGAGTTCCATCCATCCATCTATCCATCCATCCATCCATTTTCTACCGCTTTTTCCCTGAACGGGGTCGCGGGGGGGCTGGAGCCACTCCCAGCTCACAATGGGTGAGAAGCGGGTTACACCCTGGACAGGTCGCCAGTCCATCACAGGGCCAACACACATAGACAAACAACCATGCACACTCACTCCTATGGGCAATTTAGAGTCTCCAATCAGTCTATCCCCAAGATGCATGTTTTTGGACTGTGGGAGGAAGCCGGAGAACCCGCAGAGAACCAACACTAACACGGGGAGAACATGTAAACTCCACACCGTGCAGCCAGTGAGTTGCTCTTTAAAAAGAATACCTCTTTATCCTAAACCAAGACTTTTATTAAGTTAAATAAAAGTGGCATGTTTATATAGTTACATTTTACTTTTCATTGTTTTTATAAATCTTATTTGTTCTTTAGAATAGTAACCCTGTAAAAAGGCTACAAAGTGATCCTTATAACCTGGAGAAAATCCTGGAAATACCATTGGCTTTGTTAATTAATTCAATGTAAAGTACTTTGAGCTGTCCTGTACATGAAAGGTGCTATATAAATAAACTTGCCTTGCCTTAATAGTTCATGTAATTTAACAAACATGGCCATAAAGATTGTAAAAAAAAAAAATTGGAAACAACATTTTCTTTTATAAAATGAACCTTTTCACTAAGATTGTGATGTCTGTGAGAGGCTTGGTGAGAAACATTAAAGCTGCTGTAAAAGTCTTGGCAGCATCGTGGCATTAACACCCCTACTAACAACATCTCAAAGAGAAAAGATGCCGTTTACTCACAGAAAATTTTGATCATTTCCTGGGAGATATGAACTCTGTCTGCCCTCTCTCCATAAAAGGTTCCACCTGATACCACTAAACTTTTATTGCAGGTACTTCCATCCCTTAATTAAAGCTGCTAATAAAAACTATTTTTATTTTGTATCAGAGCTATTAGGTTTTTTATGTAATTTGAAAGATGATCAGCAACTCACCAACAGATAGTCAGCATGTCATCAACCAAATAAACAAGCTGTATGAGAAATATTGAAAATATTTCTTTGTGTGATGTTTTTTTTAACCCATCTTCACTTAAGATGAGTCTGCGTGATTTATTTAGAGAATGCTTTAGCCACTGATGATTTACTCAAGATTAACTCCATTGATTTATAAACTCTACAGAATGCT
>JBAMHV010000004.1:7265958-7278927 GCA_037177535.1 Pseudomugil gertrudae | reverse complement strand
GTAAGAGAGAGAGAGAGAGAGAGAGAGAGATAGTTAAGCTGTATACAATTTTAAAACACCTTATAGAACTATTTAATATTGAAAGACATAACATTTACAGTTATTTCCTCAGCTTCTGAAGGCAATTATTCAAAAAGTTTTTAAATGCAGAAAGGATTTAAATGAGATTTTTTTTTGCTTCAGTTTCATTAACTTTTTTCAAAAGCCAATGGACTTCTTTTTAGCTATTTTTTTCTTACTTTTCCTAGCAATGTGAGGATCATTATTCAGCAGCGCTGCAGGCTACATTCCTCATAAACATCAAATTCATTCAGGGCACTGGAGATGACCACAGTGCTTGGTGATGTGAGAGGAAGAAAGCATGCTGGTGAAGATTAGTTCCCATAAGCTTTGACTTAGCCTTTGAACTTACTGGATCCCATGGGCTTTGTGTGTGACTTGGTTAGAGACAGTTAACAGCCTGCTGGGAGGACAAGACATGCAAATTAGCAAACAGGAAAGAAGGAAAAAAAGAAGCATTTTGCGTCTTCTGCTGGATTTGCAACCAGCACAAATGAGTAAGTATATCAATAAGTCACAGTTAAAGTGAAATGAATGAATTTTAGGGAGAAGTTAAAACGGCACAGTCTGTTTACATTGAAGACATAATTTACTGTGTGCTGGCACAAGCAGAAAAAATTACATCAGGAAAGACTGGACATAATAAATACTGTATTTAAGGTAGTTTGAAAAATATGGAGGCCCAGGAAGGTCAGGATTACATCATTTTTATGACAAGTAATTAAATGTTCAATAAAATGATAGCTTTTAATTAAGAAAGAAGCATTTGGTTTATACAAGTGAAAGAAAACTGTCACTGTCACGCTTGTCTACTCTGTGAACATGGTCAAATTTACATCTTGTCATTTCTGTAATCACATCCACACACAAACCGCTACAGTGTTGCATCAGCACTGCAGAAGCTTCTGAGCATAAAATCCAAAAGTCCTCAGAAACATCTAACATCTAACAAAAGCTTGTTTACATCGTACAGGACTGTGTATTTGATCTGTGTTTCTCTGTGGCGGTGTAATAACGCCACATACAGGCCTGCCATGCTATGCACTATGTTTTTAGTGTAGAGACAGTTTTGCATAACTTTTCTAGAATTAAATAATATCCATCTCCGTGCAGACTTAAGCATGTTAATTACGCTGAGTGAACAATGCCCTAACGGCAGCCATTGAACGGAAGAGTATGGGGAGCTATTTCAGCTAAAAAAAATTTACAGTGAATGAGATATATTAGCATGATCATTTCATTTATCAAATTCTGCAACTCCATTAGCTGCCTAATGTTACCAACACATTGCATACCTTCTGTGACATGAACACGATGCAGCTTTATTGTTCAGGGTTAAAACAGCTTGTCTTCTGCACACATTATTATCCCACAAGGGGAAAATTGCAACAGAAAAGAAATTATGGAGTTTCTAATTATAGAGAACTACTTTCAGGGTCAGCTACCTCATCTTCCCAGTTGATCTGAGCTCTTGACTGGTGCTGTCATCCCTTCATTGTAACAAGAATATGAATGATACATTAACCTTTCAAATGGGTTCACTGCACCAGTCACTGCTGGTCTTGTTAAAAGGTATTGATATGCATTTTACAGAAGTACTAACTAATGTGTGCCAATTTTACTTGAAAAACTAAATTATGCAGACACTGCTTGCATGCTGGATTATTTATCTTGATTAATTCGTCCAACTATATCATGTTTGCCAACTTGACCTAGTTTTACACCTTGATTTGTTAAACTATCCTTCTACAGTACGGACTTAATGTTCTTTATTTGATTTGTTTTCCAGCAAATATACAGGCATTGTTGTTTAAAAAAGAGGGAAGAGATTAATTTAAATCCTTCAGATTTAGCTAAATTCTGCATATTTTCCCTCCCTTAGAGGACTGCGCTCATCTGACTCACCTGTAAGAATATGGGATAAAAAGATGAAAGAGAAACAGATAAACAGGATCTCTGCAACACAGTTAAAAATTATATTTCAATGTCTTTTTTAAAATCAGTGTGGCTTTCAGTGTGCTTGTATGTAGCCTGTAGATATAAAGCTAAAATTTCACATCAAACTGAATGTTTTTTTATGGAAGCTACTTTCTGATGGAATTACAAAAGTTCCCTTTTCCTCTAAAAGTGTGCATCAACTCTTCAAAACAAAATCTGAAGGGACCATATACAATAAAATATTGTTGCACTTTAGTAAAAATACATATTTTTTTTATCTCCAGGGTACTTCCAACAATCTAAAAAAATACATGATAGGTAAACCGGTATCTCTAAATTGTCCCTATAGAAGTGAGTGTGAGCGTGTTTTTCTTTTTGTGTTAGTCCTTTGATAGAGCTTGGGACCTGTCCTGGATGCACACTGTCTCTTACCTTCTGGAATAGGTTCCCGCTTCCCACAACCTTGAATTGGACTAAGAAATATAAATAAATAATAAATTAATAATATATTTTTGCAATCTTATGAAAAAACAGGTAGAACAAGCTTGTGTTGTTTACATGTGCATAAAACCCTGCTGTGGTCACTGCTTCGTTAAATATAAAGTGTGTGTTTTAGATTAAATGACACAGGTAAAGTACAGCAAAAGGAATAACTTCTCTTTCTGTGTTTCTTCTACGTCAATAATCTTCCAGAAAAGCTGTTCATAAATAGCTAACTTACAATTTAGGAAACTTTTGCTTGGAAGGCTTATTACAGCCTCCAAGCTTTATTTTTTGTTTTGATAACAGTATGCTTATTAGTACTACTATTGGCATGATGGGTTCGGTGTTTGACTCAAACTATTACCTGCATGTTCCTGACAAAGCGTCATGTAAGGAGGTGGGAGAGAAACCCTGTGCTCTTTCACATTTAAAAAAAAAAAACAGCGGAAAAGTGTTGATCTTATCTTCTTTCATTTGCATGAAATGGCATTTGTCATCCATGGTAACCAAGCTGAAAAAGCACCGTGCATGCTCTCTCAGTAAATGAAGTGAGTGTGATGAGGGTCATCTCTGATTATGGACTTTATTATAATAAATCATGTTTGTGAAATAGAGTTATGAGACAGACCTGCAATCAGTGTTTGTACCAGGTAGCAGACGGTGCAGATGAGCTGTCGTCCTGTTGCGTTGCTGTTTGGCATCAGCTGCCTCCCATAGTCCCCCCCCTCCCCCCAACACACACACACATCAACATGAACTTCCATGCTTTCCAGCATTACATAGCAACGGCATCTGATCATTCAGTGTGAGTCATCATGCTCAGATACACCCCCTCCATCTCCCCCTTACCTTGACTCACAACCCCTTGCTTGACTATGCAGTGACACATTTCAACATAATGGTATTTTCCAGAGCTCTCACTTCTGCCTTGATATCCACATAGAAAGATAGGTAGGAGAAATGAGGTGAAATTAAACACAAGCCAAAGCAAGCAGTCAGAAGCATTTGCCATAAATAATGAGATAATAGGAATGCTCAAGGTTAGACGAGGCTAAAAGCACACCAAAAAAATTAAAAAAAAAAAAAGCTCTGTTGTTTCCACATCGATTGTAATCTTATAAAGACAAAAGGGGTTCGAATGGAAGAATACACACTTAGACATTTTATACAAATGCAAGGTGGTAAAATGCAGGATAGACACCTTGATTCAGTAAGATCAAGGACCCACATTTATCTACATTTCTGCATTTGATTCTGTCAAGTTTATACTCAGACACTCCATTTCAGATTTAACTTTTCTAACCGATGTCTACAATTCAATGTCTTTCCCTTTTCATGTGCTTTGCTTTGAATTTGCACCTCTTCATATCTTTCATCAGTGATTTAATTTCCTTTCCACTTTGTTTCTCAAGCTTCCATTTGTAAACGCTGCTCTCCACTCCAAAGAGCTGCTTCTGCCATTTTAACTTTGCATGGATGCACTTTAGAATATGAAAAAGTCAGCACTGATCGAGATCGTACTGCCTCTAATTAATGATTAGCATTACTTGTACAACTGGAGTTTGGGCTGTGTCGAGCTGCTAATGGAGAAAGCTCTTGTGAGCCACGGATACTGTTCTGAAAGCCAAAGCCATAATGAAGGGTACTGGCAGGTACTACAGCGAGACATATTTGTTAAGATACATTTGCTGCATATGTCATGAAACAAGTGCAAAGCACTTACAGTTCTTTGTATAAAATGAAAGCTGGGGAGTTAGTATACATAAGGAGCATTTCAATTTGTCATCAATAATGCTTGAAGCATGACACAGATAAGAAAGTGCAGGGGTGAGGAAAAATTCAAAGGTGTCTGTTTGCACAAGACTGCTTCCAAGATAGTTAGAATTAAGGTTATTTCAGACAAGAGATGCTTATGAATTGTTACAAGACATACAACTAGTATTTAATAAACCGGTAGGTATAGCAGAACTCAAGATCTGCAGCTTTGTCAGCCCATTCATGGTCAGAATCCACAGAAACATATACTCTGATCACCTAAAGGGAAGCAAAGTAATTTCTCTTTGTACACATGTAAGCTCACTTTGCACTGAACCACATGTATTAGCTTCAGCTTCCAATGATGTGAAGGTCCCGTATAAAGGAAGATCATGTGGGTTATTGGCATTAATTCAACTTATTCCTATAACAATCGTTGTATTAATACTTAGCACTAAAAATGAAGGATTAAAGCAGCTGCACAGTCAGCAGCTATGAATCTGAATGAAGTTCAGAAGGGGGTCTTATTGGTAATTTGGATGTTTTATTCAGTTCAGTGGCTGGGTGCTCCTAGCAAACAGGCTGAACTTCTGTGATATGCCTCCAAACAGTTATTTTATTCAGCTGTGGGCACATCAGCTGGAACCGAACTGAATGTCTCAGATGGTTTGTTACAGAGTCCTCCACAGAAACAGTTTTCTTAAAGAGCAGACACTTGCGAAGTAGGTGACCAAATAAAATATCTGTTTATAAGTCACAAATTTAAAACAACCACATTAAAGAAGAAGTCAGTTAGAAACTACAGATAATTTATGTCACATCTAAAACCTGCCTGAAAGTAACTCTTGTTGATACTCTTAAAGTTCCTTGAACCAAGGTTGTTCTGTACCTTTATGACCCCGAGATTCCTGCTGGGGTTCTGGTAAAATGCATTATCTTCGCTTATGATAATCTAATGAATATTATGAGACTTCAGTTCCCTCAAAAAGTAAGATGAGTCCTGCATAAGCACATGAAGAGGTGATCTGAACCACATGATGTGTCCTTTATTTTCACACAGATGGACAGCACCAGAGCAAGAGTCCCGGGCTGGGATTAATGTCCACACATTGTCCATATTTTAAGAAAAAAAAAGGATGCCTGAATGTTGTACATTTAATTTTGGCTTTGTTAAAAACATAACTCAGTCAGAGAAAGGGTGAGAATTTTTCTTTTGAAGAGAGGACCACCTAAAACCAACATGGCTGCCACACAATAACCAAATGTGCATTTACCAGATACATATTGGTCTCATGCTCAATTTGATTCTGATCAGCTGCAAATGAAAAGTGTGTAGACTATATTCATATATCACACTCTTATAAACATGACTGATCACAGTAGGCCAGAAATTACTAAAGAATATGTTCAGCCACTGGAAAGGAGTAGGGGCTATAAAAGCACAGATCCTTTTCATAAGGACAACAACAGAGAGGACAAAGTGTGAAAATGAACTCGTTGAGTGTTTGACCTAGAAAGCTCATGACTTTGTAATTAAATATATTTTGTTCAGTCTACAGCTGCAAAAATACTTTTATTATATTATTGAAGCAGGATAATGTGTGGAGCTGATGATTTGTTACAGACCCACACAGTTAGCCTGCATCTTTAAACATAAAACCATTACCATACTAATTTATCAGGAATGCAAAGAAACCTTTAGTGTTTAAGCTTTGATATTATCTTACACAGCACAGGAAAGGACTCCTAATCTGTGCAGGTAACAAAATAAAAGGCTTCTTGCAGTGGTACAATACCACAAAAAGCTCCATTGGAATTGAATAGCAGTTGGATCCTGGTGGATGACAAGATGAAGGTTTGGAGAGGCTTCAAAGAATGTTCCCAAGTGTGTAAATTATTCTTATTTTGCTTTAGCATTTTTTATTTGTTGTCCCTATTTGTCATGCAGATGCCATGCAAGGGTCACCACTTTTACTCTCAACTTGCACTGCATCGGACCCTTACAGTCACTCCCACAGGTGTTGAGCCCATAGTACTGTGGGCTCACCACTTGTGAAAGTGGCACTGGGAATGGTCATTATCACTCTGTCGGACTGAACCCACACAGGCCCGATGGGCAAATACTCCAGCCAGTTACTTGCCTCCGAGCCCTGCCTCCACGCCTAGCTCCAGAGAGGGCCCCAGTGTCTGGGTAAAAAAAAAGCCTAAACTAATGTTCTGCATCATAGGGGGCGTTTGAGTCACACCTAGTCTAATCCTTCTAATAGGATACATTTTTTTAAATGTTACAAATAATATTTTGATTTTGAAAAAAGCCATTATGAGGGGTCATAAAGCCCCCAACAACATAGCTTCTAGGATCTTCTGGATACTGTAGGGAATTTAAGATATTTACATAGAATACAAGTTGGTACATCTGCACTAACTGGTTGTAACCTCTCTGCAGAGTTTCCCTCTGTGGCAGGTGGATCTAAGAATATAGTATGACAGGCCTCATGACATTGTGTAATCACTAGTAAGCAAGCCTTGGATGTACCATGTAAGGTGAATGTGAGAGGATGCTGGCGGTGTCCAAAATAGAGTAAACCTCATTGGATGGAAGACACTATAAAAGTAAGGGGTTCAAGTTACATGGGGCCTCTTCTGCCACCATGAGCCATGGCTCTATCTGTATATTGTTCCAATAAACCTTATGCTGCCATGTCACTGCGACAGAGTCTGCAAGATCTTTTCCCACAACATTACACACACACATGCACATGGAGCTGACAAACATCTAGCACATTTTATACAAATGAAAGTCAATATATTATGTAAGCTTTTGTTAAATGATAAATGTTCTGAGAAAATAAAGCATCTTAGAATAGGTAAAAAACACAAGAAAACATTTCCTGCATCTGTATGACAAAGAGGATATGTGATTAAAATGAAATAAAATAACATCAACCATTTAAAAAGAACATCTTGGCCACTTGAATCCAAAGTAGAGGGAACAGGTAATTTGACAGCTTAGATTGCAGCCATTTTCTGCAAGCATTTAGTGGTCTATTACACAATTACTCACATTAGATTGTGATAGTAAGTGGAGCCTAAAGTAATTTAGGATAATATTGCAGACTTCCAGGAGGTCCCGACAAGGGCAGAATATTTAAAATGATCAATTTTATTTATTTATTTCTCTTTATAATACAGTCAGGTTAGGTTGCAACCACTTGTAGCTGCTGACATGAAAAAAACATTTACTAAACATAGAACAGGCGCTGTGACAGTAAATCCAAACTCATCTATCGGTGCAAATAAGAGAGAATTGCAAAAATACATTTGGTTACAATAGTTCGTAACTGTAGCTTCCTCTTTATTATCCTGTTTTATATGGTTTGGTGAATGAAAAGTGTATGATCTTCGATGTCCAATGCTCAGTTTCTCTTTCTTTATCTCAGATTTTATATATATATATATATATATATATATATATATATATATATAAAACATATAAAAGTCTCGGTAGATCCAGAGAACCTGAATTAAATTAAATTGATGAAGAAGTTATTTGAATTTAGTTTTGCATGGATCATAAACTCTGTATCACAAGCCTTTCTTACAACATGCAAATTGATTTTAAGTCATTGTAAGATTAGAAGACCTGGATTATTCTCTGGCATACATCAACCATAGCATGTGGTAATTGTAATTAAACATTTAGGTGATAAAACCTCAATAAAAAAGTACAGTGTGAACTAGTAATAAGCAGTATCGAGGTGCATGATTGAGATTAAGTGCAGCATTAAGTCCTAAAAAAAGACTCAGCAAGATTATCTGCAGCTATGTTTTTGCTAAATCCCCTTGGGTCATGAATATGAAGCCAGCCTTCACCACAGTGCCCAGGTGTGTCTGTAAATGGGGCAAAAACAGCTGCCACTGTCTACAGATAGTTGTCCAAAAAATCCAGGTCTCGTTCTCCCAGGAAAAATGGCTGTCACTTGGACAGTAACACCTGTCACCACCTGCAGATTCTTGACAAATATCCAGACAAGCAGGGAGGGGTCTCAAATCATACGTGTTGCCTTCAGACATGCTAAACTTGATCTCAGCCCAGAAAGTAAATCTGTTACATTTATGTAAAAGATAAGCATAATCTGTTATATTCACCCCTGTGAGCTCCCCGTAGCTTTATAAATTGATGTAAAACATTTCAAATCTATTATTAGACTGACAAATGTAATATTCTTAGTGCTGTCTTTGCTCTGTGTGTTGATGACAGTGTCATTATACTTGCATATGTAGCCTTTTTGTATTTTAAAGAAGATGAATTAATCTGTCATTCTATTAGAGATCACATCACACTCTGAGATGAAGGCTGCATTTCAGCAGAGATTAAAAAAAACTACACAGCCAGTGTCATTACCTGCCATTCACAGCCTTCACCTCTTCCTCAAAACATGTCCAACTTTCTTTCATCCACCTCCATCACTGACATCCAGACTCCATCACTGGTCATAGATACCTTCAGCGCTGACCCCCCCCCACAGCCAGACACATGGCCCCTGCTTTTAGAGTCGGGTCGCACTCAGTCTCACATAATCAAGCCTGTAAAAATGCCACTCTGTCTGCCAGTCCCTGCCCCCCACCCCCTCCCCCCCAACCTTTAGAAAGGTAAACTAGTTTCTTCAGCTCCTACATCTGAGAGTTGTTGATCATAATGGTGCCAGTGCACCAACTAGGTTTCAAACTGTGATTACAGTAGTGCCAGTAATGATCACAGTGGGCTGGTCAGTGCCTCGTTTGCTCTCAGCAAATTCTCCAATCAGAAATTGTTTTGATATTTACAGTGATTATTGTTAGAAAACATTCTAACTGATGACAGGTACGGTCAGAGAATAAGATTATAGGCATGATAGTGTTTTTGTGTTCCTACCGCCTCATTTATAACAACAAAAACTGTTCAAGTGCTTAAAATGATCCGTGTTGATTTATAACCATGTGCCGGTTCTGAAAACAGACTTTGCCTTCAGTGGCTCAGTAATTACTGATTTGATTTTATGCGTGCGGAATAGAGACACTCGACAGTTAAGCAAAGTTTATGTTTTTAATCACAGAATTTGATTGCTCCAGATGTTTTAAATTAACTCCATATATCAGTGTTAACATATTTCATTTGGTCAAAAAACATTTCAATTGCATATTTGCAAAAACTACTTGGTGTGATGGATGAATTCTACTTTCATCGGACCCTCTACTGCCTAAAGTAAAGATGTACGCTGTTTAAGCTGAAGAGGCTCAAAGCACAGCTTTTAACCAGTCAACCAGTTACACTCTAAACTAAACTACGTAAAGTGTATCAGTCACAGGGACTGACGACCTGCAGGAGGCCACCAGCTGCCTGTCCTTGTCTGTGACAAAGCTGAAAAATAGTTTTGAAACAAGAGCATTCTTCAGATATATAAAGCAGAGCATGCAAATTTCTTTAGTTAAGGGTAACTAAGTTACTAAATATGATTATGTTATTGTAAAAACTCAAATAACAGGACTACTTAAGAAGCCATGGTTTTACCCCGCTGCACAAAAGGCTGGACTGCTAAACTATTTGCACTTGTTCCAGATGTTGTTCGTGCTAGGACAGGTTTGCTGCAAAAATCAAAGCATTAAGCTGACCTAACCTGAATATCTAACCACTGATACTTTCTTTAGTTCAGAATATTACTGTGTTTTTATTTATTTTATATTACTACTTTTCATGTTTCTATCATGTTGTACAGTCCATAACTGCAAATATTGTGCCTTGGGTTACAATACTCAACATTAGCTAAATTAATTAATAAATATGTCCAAGCTTTTTCTTCATGACAACACTTACTGGTCCCTACTTTGTTTCCAGTTACAGTAAATAGCCATTATTTTGCTTGTGACTGCCTTTGCAGAAAAAAAGCTTCATGTGTTCCTCCATAATGATATCTAAGGCCCTAAAGAATATCATCAGCGAAGATACAAAAATGTACTTATCACTGATTCCACTGGACTGGCTGAGGGTTTAATGGCTTAAAACATAAAAAGACAATGCTTGAAACAAACTAAAGGGTGCTTGGAAAAGACGTTTTGATTAATGAAACAATCTCTGCTGAATTGTGTCTGAAGTGCAGCTTGCATAACATTTACATAAAACACTGAAGTTCAAGAGATGCCCTGTCACATAAGCTTTGATAAGACTAAAACTACATACATACAAATATATACACAATGCATAAGCAAATGCTCAATAAAATGCTAATTTTAATCAAACATGAAGATTGGTATGAGTAACCAATATCCACTAATGCTTAAACTTTGTTTTCTAACCTTTAACCTTCTTTTTGACAACCTGCCATAAGTCTCATATTACAAACGGTCTAGAGAAAGTCCAAAGCAGTGTCCCAAAAGGCTCCAAGCAAATAAAGAACTGTGTAATTTAACAGTTATTTCATTTTCTGATTTCAACAGGGCTGCCCCTCACCCTGCATCCTGCTAGGCCACAGTTCCAGCATGCAAGTAACAATCCAAGGAATGCGATACTCATAGAAAAATAAAACTATCCATGCATGGTCCTTATTGTTTTTCAAAACCCACATATCAGTTAGATAAAGAGTAAAAAAAAAGATTTTATTGTGTTTTTTTTTGTTCTTTATTTAATTCAGCTTCTTCACAGAAAAGACTTAATAGAAGGTATTATGATTATTGTTAAAACAGATAATATGAGGAATTATTTGTGTCTTATAAAGTGTTAATTTCACTTTTCAGAACTATGACTTAAGCTGGCAATGATTAAGTATATTTGGGTTGTAAGCCGAGCAAGCTTGGAAAATATTTTAAGGCAGCGGGTGGGAATGTGTTAGTGCCTGTGTTGGCTGGCAGTGGTCATTGTGGTTAAATAAGTTTAGCATGTTGGACAGATAGCAATCAGGGCAATAATGGAAATGGCACTAAAGACAGGTGAGGGAAGGAGAAGCAGAAGAGCGGGTAAGAATCAATGACTTTGTGGATAAGATAGTGATTTTCATAAAGGAAAAGTAAAAGAGCAAACAAGTTTGTCTTTTAAAGGTGATGTGTCATTACTTAAATAAAAAAAACATACAAATGATCATCAAAACAAGTATGATGGACTGAGCCCAGTCTGGTTTTTAGCTGCTCACTGAAGGTTTGACAGATTTCTGTCATTTTGATGTGACAGATGAAATTAATATGAACTTAATTAAATGATATTATTCTCTCTCGTCTTGTCTGATGTATATTTTCTTGCGAGTCACACTGATTTTGTCTGTTTCGATGTACAGTTTTTCTAAAGTGGACTGATTCCAGGAATAAATTCAAGATCTTTTTGTAGCAGTTAAGAAATCCCCTGAGCAGATGATTTTTTTGTCATACTACAGTTTGGTTTCTCTCATGTGTACTCTGGCTCATGTTTTGGCATATTTCACTTCTCCCATTTTGAGGAAAATTATAGCCATCTGAAACCTCTCAATGTGCTGTGTGTTTGTGCTCTTTGGTCCAGAGGGTCTTGGCTGGATCAGACCACAAAGGCACTTGGTTGCCTTGGTGATGTGCTGGCCTAATGGCTCGCTCTGCGTTAACTCCAGTGTCAGTTCGGCATACGTGCGTGCTGCTACAGCATTTACTGTATCATTAACACATTATTTACTCATTTCAAGAACGAAGTCTACTTTCAGAGCCTTATCCAAACATTTGTGTAGAATTGAAATCATATCATAAGGGTTAGATGTATGACATGCCATAAAAATGGCAGCAATGTTTGGCTGAAAAACATCAGCCCAAGAAAATTCTGTGACAAGACATCGCTGAGTTATTCAGCCCAGGCCAGAGAAAGTGAAAACAAGGCAAAAATTAAATCCTTATTTGGAAATTAAAACTGGATTACTGGCTTTGTTGCAAAGAACTGAAATTGCTTTACTGTTTCTTCTTAATCACTTACTGCAAGTTGCACAAGTGACCACAGGAATAATAACAGTGAGCAATAAAAACCCAAAACAAAACAAACAAACCAACAAACAAAACATTGGAGAGGACGTTAATATCTCACCTATAGCCAGGTGGTCACAAGCAGTTAAAATCACTGTATTTCTTAACCTCTAAAGGTGATTTTTTTTATTCAAAATTCACTTTAAACTAACTAGTTTTTGCAATTACTGCTTAAGAAACTAAATAAAGTTGTAATTTATTATTTGTATAAGATGATTCAGCAGTAGCTACATTTTTATATACATATTGGACCTTTAAAGATCACAAAAAGCTTCAGCTGACACTCCTAAACTTAATAAATGATCCAACACATCTAACTAGCTCATATTTGCATAAAAAATAACAATAATGCAATAAAATACTGTCATAACTTCCTTTGTACTCAAATATTTCATGCAGTAATTTCATGATTACTGCAAACAAACAAGGATTAATAGTAACAATTACTACTGTACCCTAAAATACTCAAAGCATTTAATTATACTTTTTATGTGATTTCAGCTGCATCTGATTTAATAGAAGGCAAATAAGTCGTGATTTATTACAAACAACATGGGCTGGGAATTCCAGTGCAAATTCACCATACTGCAATGGCTAAATACACTGCAACAGCAAGTTCTGCAGGGGAAGAGGTGGGGGGGGGGGGGGGGGGGGGGGGGGTTTTGGAGATGAGTGTTCTAAGGGAGTGTTTTTGTTTTCGTCCCCCCCCCCCCTCTTTCTCTCCCA
>JBAMHV010000004.1:7251989-7265679 GCA_037177535.1 Pseudomugil gertrudae | reverse complement strand
CCCCTCTCTCTTTGTTTGAGCTGAAGGATTTCAGGGGAAGCGGTTTGGGTGTTCTAATAACTGCACTGCTGCTGGTGCAAAAACAGATGGGCTGCAACTGATTAGACCTTCACTTGATGTCGAGTTTTAGCTGAAAATTTGATTACAGGCTCATGAGGCTTTTTAGTCCACAACATGCTTAGCTTTCAGTTTGAAGTTGTGAAGCATCAATACTTTTGACCTTTTTCAAAATCAGAGCAGGAAAACATTGGTCAAAATGAAGAAATTATGCAAAATAAAGTTTCTTTTCTCTGTATTTAGTGTTTTCTAGTGGTATGACTAAATATGTTTTGAAACTACACTGATGACCAAAAAGAGGAACAAAGAGGGAAAACAGAAGAAACATTGGTCTAGATGTGAATTATTGTGGATGCTTTGCAGTTTTTTTGTCAGTCTGATGAAAACAAATTGATAAACATTCATGGGATATTTTCTTGAGCTGCAACACTTTGTTTAACCCTTTGGCCCGGGGCAAAGACTTAGGGGGAAGGCTACCTAAATTTTCTTGCACTTTCTGTGTTTGACCGGAAGGAGGAAACTTCCCCTAATGACATCTTAGGAATTTTCCCACAGAAGAAGAAGATGGTAGCCAAGAGATTAATCTCTTTTAGATGTTTAGAGTGGAACAAGATGATGTTGAATCCCAGTGCTCCTACCACCTCTCTGTCCTGGAGGTCATTGCTGTTTCCTCTGTTTTTGTTGCATGTTTTCTCTTTGAAAACATTAAACGTTGCAGTATTTTATATTGAAGATGGTGTCAATAAATATTTTTCAAGCATCCGAGTTGCTTTTATGCTGCAGGAAAGCAGGACACAAACACAGTTTATTTGGTTTATTCCCAAATGAAGTCAACCATTATAGCCTACTCCTTCCCTGCTTGTTATGTGAATATCATCATGCTCCTGAAAACTTAAAAAAAAAAGACTAAATATTTAAAACAAAATGTAGATTCAAAACAACAAAAAAACAAAGCCAAAGGATGAAAATATTAAAAATTACTCTTAATTAAAATTTTACTGCTGAAATGTCTCCTTCATGGTTAAAAGCCATATGATATAATTAGCTTGTGCAGAACATTGATTTGCTGATCATGTGGGATTTATTTTATCTTTGCTTGTTTATCTGCGTAACAGCTATAACATACAGTGTTGAGCTTCATATGCATAATAAAAAAGAAACACCAGACTTTGCGTTTCTCTTGTAAACCACACCTGAAAAAAACAGGCTCAAAACCACGTAAATGGATTTAAAACATGCTCCTGCAGAACCTTATAAAGCCCACAGAGAATGCACTTTATGCTTCACGTTTGCTGGTCATTAAGAACATAAGGCATTGAACAAATATATAATATAAGTTTTTAAAAGTGATAAATCCATTTGTTATAGTACAGCTTCTGCACACACCTGAGACTGATTATGCACCATCACAGATGCTGGAACAGGAGCTGAGCTCTGAAACAGACCCTCAGCCTCACTCTCCTGTTTCTCTGTGGAAGCATGGAGCACCGGAGACTCATCTGAACCTGATGGATATTATTTAGAAAATGCTCCTGGATTTACTAACAGCTATTTCCATCATCAACGTAAGAGGCAATATAATCTGATTGTAAGAGAATTATTTTCTTTGGGTAATTTCAGGTCTCAGAAGGCATTTATTTGAGAGGATGAAAATTAGCATAATGCTGTTTAGTTCTGGTGAGCAACAGCCTCTAAGGACCCCCCCACCCCAGGGCTGTATTTCACCTGAAATGATAAGTGAGGATAAAAACAACAACCACAAAACCAAGAAAAACGTAAAAGCAAAAAAAATAAATAGATAAATAAAAATTAAGAAACTAAAATTAAACAAAATGAAAAATGATGCAAATATAGAATATGAAAGATAATGTGAATTACAATTATGGACAATATGTGGAGGGTTCAGTGGACAATGAGTGTCTTATTTATTATTATTAATAATAATGTAATTATTAAATTATATAATTTTGATTTCCTTATGTTTTTCCACATTGTTTTAATTTATTTTGTTAATTCCTCAGTCCATGTCCAACCACCCCAATTTGTCGCTTATCTTATATTAATTACAGAAAGCAACTGTGGGGATAAATTCATATTTACACTACTCCTTTCACTCTGCCAGTGCAACACTAAGAAATTCAAATCAAATCAAGTCATTAAAATTGAAATTATTATTATTATTGTTAGTAGTGTTAATATTAGTAGTAGTCATAAATATGTAACATGTGCTCACATTCATTTTATTGTCCCATATTTTTTGGGGGAAGGCACAGTTAGTAAGGTAAGTTTATTTATATAGCACCTTTCATGTACAGGACAGCTCAAAGTGCTTTACATTGAAAAGTTAGTTAGTACAACTGAATGGACTCTTTTGAAGATTGCTTTTAAAGTTTTGACTGCAATGAATCATAGAATGGAGTTGTCTCCTTTATTATTATAATTAATGATAGTATAGTGTAATTTAAGTTAAAAGAAAAATGAAGAAAGCTTTTATACTTATTTCCTAGATGGGTGTCTCTTCATGTTACTGCAAAAATAATTCCAGGCTATTTCGCTGGTTTACTACAGTTGGGTTAATTCGTAAATCTAAATTGTCCTTATAGGAGTGATTGTGAGAGTGAATGGTTGTTTGTCTCTATATGTTGTCCTGTGATGGACTTGACCCTGAAATGGATATAAATCAATACCATGCAGTAGGGAATGAAGATGTACCATTCAGAAATAGGAAAATGCTAAATCCAATGTGAAATACAAGCCAAATCGTTTTGGAAAAGTATGAGAAAAAAGTACAAATATAAATAATTATCTCTGTGTAGTACAATATGTTTGCAAATTATAGTGTTTGACGTCCATTAATTTTCTATACCTGCTAATTGCTGGTCACGTTTTGTGGTGGCTGGAACATATCCAGTCCAGCAAGGGGAAGGGAAAGGGTATAGGACAGGTCTATTAAAGGTTTTAAAGGACACTTTTCTTGCTCTGTATATAATCACTGATTTGTATTGTATTGCCATGCCAGAAGAAGACCCAATAGGGTACGAAACGGAGCCCTGAACAGTGTGCGAGCCCTCATCCTCTTTTCTCATAGACTATGTAACTTTGAGCTCAGCACCCTCTAATAAGAAGAGGTGCGTACCTTTTTGCCCTTATCTATCAAAGGACAAACACAGAGAGATGATTAACCGCATCCACACTCACTCCAAGGAAGAATTTCAAATCAGCAGGTAATCTAACTTGCCTGTTTTTGGACATGGTATGAGAATCTATGCATACTCATGGGGAACATGCAAACTTCACACAGAAAGGTTCATCCTGAACCTCTCTCCCATGCGCAGGCTCTAAACACGCACCTTCTTGCTGTGAAGAAGCAGTGCTAGTCACCACAGTACAAGTTAAAACAAGTGCAAAAAACACAAAAAAAAAACAAACAAACAACAATAAACAACTGAAAAGAAGCCAGATAAGATTTTATTAATTAAAGTGTTAAAATGAAATTATTAGATCATAAACTGATTGGCTATTGGCTCCTTACATACACATCATTTCTCTGTTATACAGCTGAATTCAGCAGAGTTTGGGCACAAGCAGCATTTTGACTTAATGACACAGTGTTGTTCTTTTTTCCCTGCAGGTGCTCACCTCAGCAAAAGAGGACAGTAAAAGGCACATTGTGCTCACTTGTTTGTTGTTTCACATAAATGCTTGCACAAAAAGTCACAGCATAAACTGAAACTCAAATCTGCTTATTTTGAAGGTAACACAGATCAAGCTGCATTTGTCCAAGGATAGCCTTTATATTTGTATGAGCACTGAAATCAATTATTATTTCACTTAAAACTTATAATGATAATAATTATAAATTTAATCGTGTGGACATAACGGACGTGAGAGACGTAGAGAGTCTGTGTGCAACCCGGCAAAGTGGAGCAACTCTCACCAGGTAGAGTCAGTTTCCACTTGTTGTGTTTTATGACCCAAAGTTGAAATGAAATTAATTGAATAATGAAAAAATGCCAGCTGAAGGCAACGCACGCTTGCTGATTAATAAATCATGTGTCGATAGTGACTCACTTGATTATGATTTCTGGCAGCATCGTTCCCGGGTTAGCTCGTTTTGATTACAGCAGATGTAACAGCATTATGAAGAATTTAGGCATGACAATTAGTGAGAGCTCTGTGTGATCATTATCAACATGAGACTGCTCAATTAAATTATGTTACAACCTTACTGCGAGGTAGAAGCATAAATATAAAAAGTCCAACTGGGTCCATCTTTTATTATACAGTAGTTAGATGTAGCACAAAGACAACATATTTTCAGTAAAAACCTAAAGGTGTAATAAGGTTAGACACGTTATAAGGTATCAAAAATAGGTTATTTGTGATTATGATAAAAACTAAATATAATGCAAGTCCTACAACAGAAAAAACACTGTATCACATATACATATAATTATTTGCACAATATAGTTGTCAATTTTGAAAAATACTTACCTGCACTTAGAGCACAGGACTCCAATGTTTGTGAGACTTTTTCCTGCACATAAATAACACCTTCAGCTTTCCTAAACGAGACAGCTGATAAGTGTCCTGCACTTTAAGGTTTAATTCTGCATAATTTTAAATTAAACCTCAATATTGTATTTGTTTACAGGATATGGAAGGTTACTGTAAATTGTTTTATAGCAGAGGTGGGCAACTCTAGACCTTAATGGCTGCAGACTGCAGGTGTTAGTAGTATCCCTGGTGAAACACATCTCACTCAAATCAATAGATAAGCAGACTTTTGTTTTCCAAGCAGAGTTTACCGCACAAATCTGCCAATTAAATGTTATTTGTGTCAGGAGTTTTCCTGTTGTAACACACCTAACAGCTGCAGGACTGTGGCCTTTGAGGACCCGAGTTGCACCTGTTTAAAGTGTTTTATGGATCTACTTTAAAAAATCTTTTACATATTTTAGATTTTCCCATACTGCAGTGAAGAGGATAAATAGCTACAGTTGCACGGTCAACATTTGTTATAGCAAACAACACTCTTGCATTGCATATTGTTATTGTCAACAGATGGAGTGTATCCATCAAAGGCTTAAACCACAACTCTGGATTCGATTATAAATTAAGTCCAATCAAAGCAAATCAGATAAGCTAAGACATTTACTTGATGCATTTTATGCTGATTGGACATTTTATCAGATCACAAGTGCTCCATGAACACAACTAATGCCACCCACATTGTCTAGATCTGCTACTGATAACATGCATTAACTTGACAAAGGTTTTGAGGAGAAAAGAAAAGTTACAACTTCTTGGTTAGTAATGAAAGTTTTGCTCTCTAGTATTGACCATCCGTCCATTTCCCTCAACTTTTCTGGGGTGAGGTTGCAGGAGCGGCAGCCAAAACAGAGTAGCCCAGACGTTTCCTTTTCCTAACCACTTTTTTCTGCTCGTCCAATGGGAATCCAGAGGTGTTCCTATATACGAGAAAGGTGATCCTCTCTTCCGGGGTGTTTCCCTGACTCTCCTCTGATGATGCCCACAAGTTATCACAGACGTGTCCAGGAGACATCCTAACTAGAGATGAGCCTTTTTATGCTTGTATTGATCAAGTTTGAGACCAAAAGTCCAAAAAGCATCAAACAATTTTACAAACAATTATATCAAAACACTTATTGGAACTGACATTGCTAGGAAAAGAAAAAATACACAAACATCAAGAGAATTTAAGTCTGTGCTGATGTTAGCCACAGATATTAATATGCTGTGCTAAACCACATTTTGTCACTTTTTTTTTTTTTAAGAAATTTCAGTCAGGAAAAAAAGCGTAAATGTTCTCCAACTCACTCATCAGCACTATAGGATTAGTGTTTCTTTTTATTCTGCAGGCACCACTGTACCTCTGCCTGAACGGTGGCAGTGAAGCCAGAAGTCTGCGCGGCCTGTTACAGTAACTGATGCTGCATTACTGATGCTGCATTTACTGATGCTGCATTACTGATGCTGCATTTACTGATGCTGCATTTACTGCTGTGATCGGAGACAGAGCTGAAGTCTGCAGAACTGATCAAATGGAACAAAAGAGAAATTGCAGTCATCTGTTCATGGATTTTGGTAGCTTTAAGCTTCTCGTTGTGCAACTACAACTTTAAATTTCCACTGAACCAAGTTTAAAAGGCTTCTTGAACAGTGGGTCTCCTAGCTATTAGAAATTAGGTAAATTCTTCATATAGTTTCCCAAAGAAAATATAGAATTTATTTTTATTAGGTCGGTATGTTTTTAAAGACCCTTGGACTCTGGTTTAAATAAATCAGATTTAAGATATTTTGCAGGCTCTGTGGATACGTTGTGAGCAACGGGAGCAGAAATGATTTACTCTACAGAATGTGGTGCCTGTGTTCGCCTTGCTGCTAGTGTATGTTTAAGCAGCACAATATTATCTGGAAAGGTTTCCATTTTAAAAAATCCACATTAAACATTAAACTTTTGACCCGTGTTTCTGACATTTGCTGGCAAACACATAACCTGCTTGGCAGAGGAAACAAAACAAATGTGGTGCAGCTTCTGTTGCAGTCTTTGTGTCATAGCTAATCATGTAGTGCTGCTGCTTTTGTTTTTGTGTGACACTTCAGAGCCACTGCACATTCTCGAGCTTGAAACCAGTATCATTACATGGAACGTGTCAGTAACTGAAAGTAATGAATGATAACTGATGCTTATACAGCAACAAAACGTTCCTTCAAAGTAGAGACACAATGTTAAAAGTCAGAGGTTGATTTTGTTCCTTTGACTTCATTGTAATGGATGTGAAACTGAAGTGTACTCTGCTCCTGCAGTAGAGTGGTTCACAGAATACCAATCAATATCTTCACATTATTTATTTAAGGCTCACCTGGAGCAGCAGGTGCACATTGGGAATGATATCCACTGAATGACTTCACAGTCTACTGTCACACAAACAGCATTAACAGACTTTAGAGTATAGCACAGTGATCCTAAATGGGCACACATTGTCAGCAAGAAACATATTTCCAAAGCACTTTCATAATCAATTTTGCTTTCCTGTCAAGGTCAACAAAGTCTCAGCAGAGGGTTACCCGGATCTTTTCATGATTTTGGTATTACTGCGATGTGCAGATTTGCATCTATGTGACCACCATTATGCAAATTCTTGTTACAGTATTTGTAAATCCTTCTAACCCCTTTTTATAACAACTTTTTCTCATTTCTTTTTTCATAATTTAAATATTTATTTAACTGTGCATGATAATACATTGTAAAACACACATCTTATTCTTTTAAATGACAATAACTCCTCTTCATTTCAGCACAGCACAAAATAAGCTGTGAGAAGATAAAAAAAATGGGTGAGGAAGGTATGAAATAATAAATGGGAAACAAAACACTGTACATGCTCTATGAATTATTCCTGGCTTTAGTAAATCTCCAGTAAATATTATATCTTTATGGCATTCTTGGCTTCTTTTGACCTCGAACAACAACATAATGATTTAGCTTTGCCTTCAGATTATGAGCTTCACCCCTCACATATCTCTTGTTTGCTCTCTTATATTATCTGTCAACATCTGAACCATAACTCCATCTGGGGAACTTACATACTTGCAAACAAATGTTTTTTGGTTTTGCTTGTCTTATTGACTTATTTGTGTAATGTCTGCAATCTGTTCAGTCTTGTTTTAATAGTGTTTAGTGTGTCCAAACATCACACTTCTGCATATCAATATAACATTTTTATTCAATGAAACCATGTAGATTCTCATATGAAATATGAAACTTTTTTTTTCACAAAATCATCAATTTTTGGCCAAGATAAATATTTAACTTTAAATGCTTTTCGTTGCATTAAGCATATTTTTTTATATCATGACATAAGGTGCAGCAAATACAACATTAACAAAACTGTAGAAACTACACATTTAGTTAGAAAGTAAGACATTTTGCATGTGTATAGATAGAAGCTGAAGAGGAAGAAACACACTAACATTCTGTTTAATTTCCTGTAATACATCTTAATTAATCTAAATGCACGTCTTAGTGGTTCAATGTTTGAAGTGCTTAGTGAACAACATGCTAATCTTTAACAACATAAATAACCACAAAAGAAGAAATGGCTGAACTGATTCATAAATCGACCGCTAATGTTTTGGTTCAGTGCCAACTTTCCTTCATCACTGTTCACATTTATCTTTAAACCAAGCCAACACCAAACACACGACGAGTTACTGAGACATTGATATATTTATGTTGTGGTTTACCCACCACTGTCATTAGATAGGGAGAATTTTCCATTATGTGACTTTACTTACATTCTTAAATATTAGTGGAATAATAACTTTTATTATTTTAAACAAAAATGCTTTTTTACACAAAAATAAATAAAATGTCTCCACCTTAAAAAAGTATGAAAGTGAGTGAGATTACAGAGCTGTTTTCAAATGAAGAAAAATGTGTTTGTGTGTTAACTTTACCAAGAAGACTTGAGGCTGCTGCTGAATGTATGTTTGTCTAGTAAGAAATTTAGGTAATGGTCATAATTATTATTATTATTCTTAAAAAGGCTTTGATTAATTATTTCTTCTTTTTAAAATGTTTATTACTTTTATGCAAGCCATAATGTCATCGTCTATCTGCACAGGATTGTTTCAACATTATTTAACAGAACAAACACGGGCATGCTGTAATTTGCTAGTTTAACTATAATGTTAATTTTTATGATTGTTTGTTCCGTTTTTGTTGTTTCTTGTGAAGGTAGACTATGATAAGTTACCTTTCCACAGATTGACTTACAGAAGAAAACCTTACAACCAGAAAAAACATTAACATTCATATACAAACATTGAAGGTGACTAATAGCCCAAAAGAAACATGGTGACCCGTAAACAATCCACTGCCTGCACAGTTCAAAGGCAGAAATTAATCTGATGTAGAGAAAATATCAGCGTTATGGATAAGTCACCCCCTCCTCCCACACACAGACACACACACATACATCTCTGTGAGTCCATCCGTAACACTTCTTCAGAGTGGTCTTGTGCTCTAAGAAAGCTTAAAAATATGTTATACGTTTACCTAAATCCTCCTTTGTGCAATCTCTTGTCTGCTTAATTTTACACACACCCTTTCATTTTCTCTTGCTGTTTCCGTTCATAGCAGTGATTCAGCAGCAATCAGAACACTGCTGTTGGACATTTTCTTGTGTATTTTCCCATCTTGAATAGTATATGTGGCTAGTGAGCATATTGAAAGTGTATTGTTTCAGTCTGGCTTCCATTTCTGAGGCTAATTACACAAAGTGCTGTTTCACTGTTTCTGCTGCAGAACTGAAACAGAGTCTTGGTGGAGGTATTTAGATTCTCCATGTCCATAAAGAAGATGGCTGTGCCCTGTGGAATGTCAATGAATGTCCTGCGCTATTTTTAGCCACACTTTGTCCGATTTGTCTTTACCACTCATATTTAACACTGATGAATAATAAAAGCGAGCACACACTCGCACACATACACACAAGGACTATCTGCAGTTAAAAGCTTTTTTGCCACACTGTCATTTACCTGTTAGGTAACATCTGTCTTTGAAATATTTCCTCAATAAAGCTTAAATCTTATTCTATTGAGGGCCACAGACTGACGTCAAATAAGTAAGAGGACACCGGAGTCTTAAAGAAAGGAGAGAGATGCTCCTTTCAACCTTTGTGCAATTCTCCTCTACAGAAGATATATAGATGGTGTAATGGTAGGGTGAAGACTTCTCCAGACATCAACAGGGCAAAGACTGGATGCTCATCCATCTGCTATCTCTCACAGCCAGCTGGAAGAAAAATCCTTCTGTCTTCTTTGCTGAGATTTCCAAACAAACTCTCATGACAAAATGCTAAGTGCCAGGCCAGTGCAGGAAAGATGGTTGGTCCAAGCAGCAACCACACGTGGCAGTGAAAGAAAGAAAAACAGTGCTGTCAAGTTCCTCTGCTTGTAACCGAGGTTATGTGAACCGACCTGTGTGAACACTGAGGCCAGCATACAGCGACCACAGAAACTCTTTCTTGCTCTGCAAGCTGAGGTTAGAGTGGCTGATTAGTGTGTTTGTTATCATAAACGTAGATAAAAGCAAACTGCTGGAAGAAACAAAAAAGAAAGATCAGTGATTTCCCATAACTGCTTTCTATTAAACCTTTCTCAGTTACAGAGGAAGAACAAACTGTGTTTTATTAGACAAACATGATTAAACACATTTGCACTATAGAACACATTGCAAGGTAGCAGCGAACTATCTGACCATAGTTTTACATTTTAGATAATTACCTTTTTTCAGAACCATCAAATTCATTTACCAACATGGTATTTTTCAAGCTCGTTTGAAGGCCGTGCTCCTCAAGTAATTTCTCCATGTACCTTGGATCCTTTAATACATTTCTGAGAATATCTTCTTCAGTAGGTTTATGTTCAGCAAACAACCTTCCTCCATTCACACGAGACTCCTGCTTTTCTGCCACACCTTCACTCTGTCCTTCTGCAGGCCTTAACACAGCCTCATCGCCGTACATATCTGAATATACTGAGGTGTCCTCTGCCTCCACACCTAGCCTGTCTGTCTCCTGCAGTCAGGAAAAGAAGCAAATACCAGTTTAGTCTGAAAAGACTGGTAAAAAGTTTCTGTGCTGTTGAAAAAAAAATCCTGCCTCATTCCAGTACCCAGAAAATTCCAACCATCAGAGCCAAATAACTACAGATCAGCTGCCCTAGCATCCTTGTTGATTTTAGGAGGAGCAGGAGCAAACAAAGCACTATTGACATCCTGGGAGATGAGATGCAGTGGTGAAGTAATAAATATTTTGGAGTTCAGCTAGACAGTTGGAATGAACATACAACACAGAGGCATCTGAGGGCAGAGCATATTTCTTTAGGAAGCAAAGATCATATGATGTCAATTCAACTCAAGATGATTCGTATGTTTTATTTGTGTGTTGTAGAAAGGGAAATCAACTTTGCAGCATCTGCTGGGGCAGCAGCATCAGAGCAAAAGCGATAGCTGGTTTGTGCTGGGAATAACTGGAGCTGCTGGAGCTGATTGTCCAGTGAAGAGTGAGTCATGTTATGGATGAGTCTTCTCATCCTTTACACAACCCAGAGAAGAAACAATAGAGTTCAGTATGAGGCTTCATCATTACAGGACAGAAAAGTAGATTGTTATTACACTCAGCAGGCAGCGCCCTCAGAAGTAATAGTAGTATTGTTATTGTTAATAAAAAACACACTACTGCAACTTTGGATTTTTCATTCTGGGATAAAGTATTTTTAATTTATTTGTCTTCGTTTCATTAATCATGTTTACATCCTGTGTCGTATTGTGGGCTTTTGTGCTGGAGTTTCCTGTTTTATTTTGTAATTCTCCCCCATGTTTCTAGCTTTATTTTCTGTTCATTAGTTTTACCTGGTTTCATTTGGATCATTCATTTCTCTTGTGTTTTTTCCTCTGTATTTATACTCCCTTGGTTTGTCATATATGCTGCATCTTTTTGTATGTGTTGGGTTGTATTCACCTTCTTTTGATCAAATATAGCCGTATTCCTGCTGTCGCCTGCATTTGGGCTACACCACTGTGCCACTACTCCTTTACTCTCAGGTTAATAAACAACTAGATTGATTTATAATTTAGTAAATAGGCAAAAACTAACAAGAAATCAATGCATCACTTCTGTAGGTCACAAATCTACTTCGATCAAATTAAACTACACATCACTGAGCCATACTGTATCAGACCCGTTCAATAAATTGATTTGGAGTGCAACGATTCAAAGTCGTTAATCAAACTGATGTAAACAAACCCACAGAAAGATGTTTTTGTACCTTAAAGCAGAGGATAATCAGATTCTACACAGATCCAGTACACTTTGCAGTCTGTCTGGACTTGAACTCTAACGTCAAACCAAAACTACAACAACTAAGAGATAAAAACCCGTTTGCAAGAAAAGATTGTATTCTCCTGAGATGTGACATGAGTAGCTCATGAAGGCAAACACGTGTTTTTATGATAAAGCATAAACAAATAATGACAAGAGGGAAAAAAGTCAACAATAATTTTAAATGTAAGTGTAAACAATTCTCATTGGCTCTGTTTACACAACAACAACGTAACTAGAGTCTGAAGTCCAAAAAGCATTAAAGATTAGAGGAACTGGAAAAAAAAGACAACACAAACAAGTAAAAGGAGGATGTTATAACAGGCAGCAAAAAAGGAGAAAAAGTCACCAGCAAAGTCAGAGTGAGCTACATTACTCATAAAGGCTTTTGTAAATTTAACAATGTATGACAATGCACTCATATAGCAAATCATTCATTATATAAATGTTTTATCCCTCACTCCTACTGCTAAACCATGTTCCAGATTCTTACTGCGTTGTGTTGTCTTTTTGACGGAGTGACACCGGCCTTCTCATCACAGTCAAAACAAATAACTTGCCTTGACATCTGATTTGGACTTTAACTGAATGTTATCCCTTGTGTGCCTCTGAGAACATTTGTTTTCAAAGCACGATCCCAGTTTGGAGACATGTGTGAGCTCTGACTTGACAGCAAATTTGGAGGTGTAATGGTTTAGTGGTTCCACTCCAAATCACTTAACTGCCATGGCTTCTTGCACCTGTCACTCTTCCCAGACCAGCTGTGAGAGTAGAAAACCACTTTGAGTTATTACTACAAGTCACTGGCACCAAACAGAAAATTAGCAAGCATAAAGAACTAATAATAAACACATCTGTCTACCTGCAGGTACAGATATGTGACGATAACTACGCTATTAAAGTCAACTGATCTATTAAATGTCTTCAGACTGCACAACACACTGTGCTTGCAGCTCAGCTGTCACTTTGTGAACTTCAAACAAGTCTGTCAGTTATGTTACTGAAAGAACTAATTCAGGAAGAGGAGTGTTCCCTCTCCATCTCTCCAGTTAATGACTGCTCTGCAACGGTCTCAGTGGAAATGTATCTCATGCTTTTTTTAAATAAACACATGCAAATGGTATTTTCATTCTGAATGTGTATTTTAGTGCCAGATATTCAGTACATTTTTTGTTAAATTTACCATATGACAGTGTTTTAGCTCTGTTTCATTTTCAGTTTTATTGTCTGTGATTTTTTATCTAAGAAGGTAGATAGTGTTGCTCCTCTTAAGTAGCCACTTTAGCTTGTTGTGCACACAGCAGAGACGTTTCGGAGAGTTGATAGAAGCAGTTATTGAAAAAAACAAACAAAAATCGGTGGACAAGTAGGCATGTGGCTGAATGAAATTTAAAAGAGTGCTGATTAAGAGATTAAGATGCAGGGCAGGAGTGAAGCAGAGAGAAAAACTATGGAGATTTAAATAGTTTCTTCCAACTGTTGTGATGGGTAACATGCAATTGCTAGCTAATATAACTGATGAGCTCCAGGTGCTAACCGCGTCTCAGAAAGAATACAGAGTACAGTTTTATGTGCTTCACCGAGACATGGCTGCATGAATACATCCCAGACTGTAATGCGTCTGTACACGGCTTCAAGACGGTTCGTGCAGACCGCAGTGAACGGCTCGGTGGAGACCTGGGGGGAGGTGGAGTCGCAGTGCTGGTTGGCCAGCGTTGGTG
>JBAMHV010000004.1:7215909-7239825 GCA_037177535.1 Pseudomugil gertrudae | reverse complement strand
GACTCATGGAACAGATCAAGAGAAGTTGTCGGAGGGCAAGACGAAACATCCTGGATCATATCAGACCAATCAATGGATGCCAGCCTGTGGACGTCACGCTACCCGCACGGCCCGACACGCTGAGAACCACAACGAAGTAGGTACGGAAAATGTAACTGCACGGCACGACAAATCCTAATGGAAACGCTCAGTTTCTGGGTATAATCGTGTGAGGCCGGGCGGAGTGGGTACTAATGGAAAAGCGCCTATAGTGGACAAAGAAGTTCTTGAGCCTGTTGGTCCTACATGTATGCTGGAGCAGTCTGTCACTGAACAGGCTCCTCTGGTTGCTGATGACGATGTGCAGAGGGTGGATAGTATTGTCCATTCAGCCATTTGTCCAGTATCCTCATCTCTACCACCATCACCAGAGTTTCCAGCTTCATGCCAACCACAGAGCTGGTCTGCCTGATCAGTCTGGATGTGTCCATCTTGGATATGCTGCCTCTCCAGCACACCACAGCAGAGATGAGGACACCGGCAACCACAGACTGGTAAAACATCCAAAGCATTGCTGCAGATGATAAAAGGCAGCAGTCTCCTTAGAGACAGCTAGTGGACTGGACATTCTCAGTGTTACTGCTGTGGCCTCTGGGACTATCTGACCATCTGATAACACACCAATCATGATATAGTTTACATTCCACCATCACAGCAACTCTTATTTGACACTTTTTTTAAACATTTTAAGACCTTACAATCACAACAACATGCACATTCTTGCTTTAGGCCATAAATCTAATATATTCAGATTTTGATGCATTATTTCTAATCATCCCTGTTTGCACATGATGGATGGAATTTAAATGAAAGAGATATGCTTTTGGGGTCTGATGAATAGATTTAAAAATGAAAAAAGGGGAGAAAATATAGAGAAAGAAGAAAAATCCCAGCATCATCAACACTGGACGGTATTGAAATCATAAAATATTAATATAATGATACCATTTTTTTGTTTTCATCCCTCTCCACCTGCAGATAGGTGAATTTTTATGATGACATTAATCACACACAGGAAAAGTGGGATAAATGCAGTGAATGCTACAAAGTGCTGTGACCTGATGAGAGTGCTCTTTGCTACGCTGTGAAAATCAGCACTTCCAGATGCAAATAGGCTGAGAGGCAGATGCTGTTTCCTCTGGTTTACAAAGAAAGTTCAGTTAAAAACACAGATCCTTGATTGATACAATCAGGTTTTCTTTTCATAAACCGAACACTAGCTGGTCATTAGTCTTATTTGCTACAAAGTATGACAAAGCAAGAGACATTATGAGAAAGTTGCAACCATTTGACCCTTTCAAACATTTTGACTTCTGAACGTGCCATTTATGAAAGGATACCACTGGATGACATGACTTGTATGCAACTAAATCACAGCACCCTGGTTGGGACTGATAAGATGGCACAGTCTAAAGAAAACAGCTTCATTGAGAGACTGACGACAGGGAAAGAATTGTTTGTGTGTGTGGCGTCTACATGTGCAAATATCTGGGTCAGCACCATAACAAATGGAACTTAAAATATGAGTCGGCAACCCATTACTTCCTCCTTTCTCTTTGTCAACTTGAAGTGTAATTCCAAACATTTGAAATGACACAAATGAAAACACATAAATCATTCAAGCTTTTTTTATTTCTATCTATTTGTTTTACTCTTAATATAGTCACAGCACATTTTGACAAATGACATGGGTAGAAATAACATATTTGTGAAGGTAGAGGAAGGAAGGCTTATGCCATGGTTCTCATTGCACAATAAACAGCTAATTATTACCAAAAAACCCCAAACAAACTAACATAAAAATTGATTGTCTAACTTTTACTATTACAAATGCAAATACAAAAAAAAGTGCAATCAGGCACAAGGGGTGTATGTTCATCATTAGTGTTTATCATTGCCAATATGATAAACTTGGTAAATGATACAATGTAAACTAATAATTTACATTGTGTATGATTTTATTTAGCAAGCAAGCTACACATAATAATGGAAAGCGCCAAATCCAGCTTTACTGGCACCTTTTGGTCAGCTGTGTTAGCCAGTAACACATCTGCTCTTTAGTGGACTAAACAATAAAGATGATAGAAATTAAGGCCCCTTTTCTCTAAAAAGATGGAAGATCAAAACTGAACTATGGTTATAAGGTTTAAAGTGCTGAATTTAAACTTTTTTTTTGTTCAGTCAATATAAAAAACATCATGTATTCCCGACACAGCGGTCCCACAGAGCAACACAACAACAATATGAAGCAATATGAGCAACACAAAAATGCAAACATGAATGTAAAAATAGTCTTAAAAGATCTGATGCTGTGCACAAAATAATGGAACTTTATTTAAATAGTAGATTACAAAAAGGTTACGTTTTATTTGATATCAAGTAAAACGAAAACATCCATTTTTAACCTCAATTTAAAATATAAATTGAAGAAACTTGTTTTATTTGTTAAACATATAAAAATAAATTTTCTTCAGCCAAATTCAGTAAAAACTTTTGTTTTTGTTTTTGTACCTAAAAAGTCTATCTCCATAATGAAACCTTGTATTGTCCCTCTGGCCACCAAAGCAGCGTCCTTCTGAAAACACCAGATAATTATCCTTGACTAAAATCTGACCCCTGACCCACAGATAAACATTTCAAGCCTGTTTTTATGATACGGGAACATTCCAAGAGCCTGGTCAGTGCTTTCAACAGTAAGTTTAAAATAATTAAGTTTTCTTTACAATTATGCTATGCTGCTAACTAATACCCACTTTGGATCAAACACAACTCCAACCTTTAACAGCAGCACGTTTTGGCCCTCATAAAGTCCATTTGAAGGTCTGTTTCCCACAAAAAGGATTCTCCAACTTCATAACTGCTTTTTGCTGCATTTAAAATTAAACAAGGGAGTGTGATGCTCCCAACTCTCCACCAGTTATTGCTTTGGCTGGCAGTTCAGGGTAACTGTCCAAAGTTATCCTCTCACATACCTGGATGGCTTAAGGGCATGACAGTGAGACCAGTATGGATGTGAACACATGCTTTCAAAGCAGACTCAGAAAACAACATTTCAGATTTTACAGTGACAAATTCAGACAATGAGATGCCACAACAGGAGAGGAAACATTGATGTGCATGCAAAAACATTAATATTACGGCCCTCAGATTACAATTCAGCCCATGCATCATCTTCAGAGCCACACTTTGACAGGCTCGTGTTAAGCATTACCACAGAAAAAACCCTCCTGTATTACATGGCAAGTTTGGTCCACATGCCTGCAGGTTTAGCCCACTTATCAGGCAGAGCAGGTGGGCTGGAGGAGTCTGTGGCACTTTTTTAATCCAATAATGATGGTGTGACAGCTGAGCAGACTCAATGTCTCTTGAAACAGAGATTTTGCTTCTTCAGGTTGGCAGATAAATAAAATGTGGTAATTATTTGACATATTAAATTGTGGAATTTGTTCATTTTAATATTATCTCACAAAACCAACTAATAAGTATGAGATTTTAATGTTATGAGTAAATTCTTATTAAATTGTGTCAGAGTACATTTAAAATGTCTGCAAATGTGGAAAATACAGTTTTTACTCTATAGTTTTGTATTTTTGTTCCCTTTCAAGCCCAAATATAACTGAAATGGATCAAATTAGACTGACAAACCTTCTGTGTTTTACAAGTTCATGCTTCTCATGAACTAGTTCAAAGTTCAATTGATTCAGTTTTAAATGACTAGTTTGTGTTCATGGTTCAGCTTTAATTCGAACTTGCTAAACTTCAATACTTTTCAGTTGTTTTATAAGTGAGAATAAAAAACCGGACTTAACTAACCAGCTAATTTGTCGCTCCCCTGAGGGCTGCAGGCAACGTGAGCTTGGCGAAGGGTTTTGCTCTTTCCTGTTTTTTGTTTTAATGGTGTAGATTGGATGGATGCTTCAACTCCATGTCTATTCAAATTAGAAGTCAGTTCAGTTTATGTTGTAATTTGCTTTTTAAGTGTAGGCAGACATAACTTGTATAGAAATGTAAGACCTTTGCAGTTGGTATCTTCTGCAGACTGTTATGCAGCCATAACCACAGGAAATTTGTAATGTGCATGCTGCGGTTTCTCTCCCTTCACTTCCATGTGCAGTTTCAGGGTGGGAATGCACCAGTTTGTTATGCTAGAGTGCACAGTACATGGTGCGTAATGTAATGTGAAGTCAGTGTAGTGCTAGTGAGACTATAGGTAATGACATGCACAGGACCTCACATGATTTAAACAAGTTCACGTTCAAGTTATTTGTTTACAAATGTGTTGCTTTTGTGTTCAGCATTTAGAGATAAATGAATGTATTCAATAAACGCATACATGCTCACCAATGCAAACAGACTTGCTTATAATCTCCAAACTGTCTTTAACAATAGTTTATTTTTCAGGGTTTGTCAGTTTTTTCTCTGTCCATTGATTACTTTCTGCTCATTTTTTAGGTAAGTCATTGCACTAAAACTGACATATGAAATATTCAAGCCTTAAAGTGGCCCACAAGATTGGAGCACTGCTAGCCTAAATCTTAGTTTAACAAATGATGTACCAAAAAGCTTCTTTTAACTTTAAACTGTATTATGTTAGCCTGTCACAACTTTTTGGTTGTATCTACAAAAATGCCTAAGAAAACAAAGTTTGACACATATTGATATAATATTTATAATATATTATAATAATGATATAATTTTTTCAAGGGGTTATTAGCTGAAACCTTGTCAACATAGTGTGCAGTGCGTCCTCAGAAAAACAGACTGAAATAATCGAAAGCATAGGAAAAAGTGCTTAGGCTAAACACTATTAATAGCAGATATGTCTAATAATGATACCCTTGAGTAAAATTGGGGGAAATAATCCAGGACAGACTGCACAGGAACTGAGAGAAGCATCTGGACCTTGAGTTGATTGTTAACTAAAGCCTCATCAGAAATGATATCTATGAAAAGGTGGATGGACAATAAGTTTATAGATTGCGACCAACTGGAAGTAAAAACTTATTTATTCCAAATGACAAAAAAGTTGGACTGAAGACAAATCTTATAGAGTGATTATTCCTCCAAGTCTGGAGCTCATCATTACTGGAGCAGTGCAGGATGCTTCTTTCACCAGATGCTTCTTAAACCCAACAGGGATCCTCTGGACAGAGAACACTGCAAAAGGCAGCCAAAGACAAGCATTAAGCCTTTATCAGGCACTCACCGAAATACTTGGACATTTAAAATGTTCATCCATAGAAAATTTTGTTTTTTTTAAATATTGGATAATATTACAATGCTTATAAACTTAGATACTTTTATTCTGGAATAACAAAAGTTATACAATAGTGGTCAGTACAAAAGGTTTTGTTTCTAATCTAAAGCTGAAGGCAGATCTATGTGAAGTAGCTGAGATAGTCTGGTCTTCTATGATTGATAAATTTGGTGTGGTTGTATGATTTCATAGACTAGCATGCAGAAGCATTGTGTATGTCCAATAATGTGATTAAATGTGGTACATTTGCAATAAAAGGCGTAATGAAATGAAATGAAACTTTATTTGTGTAACACTTTATCGTACATAAAATGCAACTCAAAGTGCTTTACAATAAAAATATAAAACATATACATGAACATAGTTATAAAAAATGCATTTGCTATAAACATACCTGCACAAACACAACAAAACATGCACCCAGCAAAATACTCCTGTGTATATGAAACAATGTCTAGGAGCACTGTCCCAGCCCATTAATATTACCAGTTATATCAGGAAAAATAATATACTAGACAATCATTAGAAGAACTGAAATATTATTAAAAAATTATAAGATAAAATAAAGTAAAACTGAAAAAAATAATTCTGTCATTAGAATTGGCCTGTTTTACATTTTACAATACTTTACATTTTTTCTGTAATATTTATCTTTACAAAAATTTTCAAAAAAATTCTGCACAAATTTTCTGTTTTTCTGACAATATATCAGAGATGGCTGAAAACGTTGATACGATGTATCAGGCAGAAAGTAAGAGACATTTAGAATGAAGTAATAATGGACCATCTGTTGTGTCAGAATTACTTTATGTCAAATCTTACTCCTTAGCTTAATTAGCAAAGAGCAAGTGTCTCAAAATTGGTGGCACTGAACATTATCATAGATTTTCATTAGCTGTCTGATGTCAACAAAATTAAGCCGGATTTATGGTGAGAATAAAATAAGCTCTCCTCTCACTTAATTTATTTATATCCATTCAGCAACTTTGTTTCAAGCAGTTTGATGAACATTGCAGCTTGTAGTGATGATCATATTGAGCTGTGAACCCACTCATCCTCCAGGATGTTTGACATCTCTGTCATATCTGCAGGGTTTCTCTTATCTTTAGAGTGTTTATTAAGGTATAGAAAGAGCGTAATCCAGTATTCTTCACTTTGTATAACACAATTTCAGTTGTAATAAAAAACAAAGAGTCAGTTTATTCTAAATGTTTGCAGATACATTTCCACAGAAGTGTACTCTGGGTTCATGCAATTGCTGTAATTCATTTAAAATAAACAGCAAAAGATTATTTTCAAACTCTTATTAGATAGGAGCAATCGGCTTACTGCATGCACCTGAGTAACAAGCCACAGCAGGACTGTCTAACGTTAAAACTTTAAATTCACCCTGAATAGGCACAGTAGGTCATGCTTCCAGATACTTTCTAGTATGTTTGCAGGCATTACATTTATCATATAGCTTATTTAAATAAGATCACTGTGTCACAATCATGCATGCTTGCTACAGTGAATGAACTGGTACTTTGGGACTAGTATTTTTCTATGACGAGATTGTTTGTCCTCTCCGTGACACTCCCTCTTGACCCTTTCTCTCCTCAAGGCTCCCTGGAGGTTTAGACAGGCCTTTCCTTCTTCTTAAGCCCAGCAGGCAGAGAGGCCAGCCACAATGTCTGGGAAACTTCACAGCTCTGCCTGAGGACACAGACCAGTGGTCAGCACAGATGTGCTGGTCAAGCTAGATGATCTGACTGATATTGCCTGGTTCAATTTCTTGCAGTTCAGAGGAGAGGACTTATGCATAGCATAGAGATTTTCCTCTTTTCTTTTTCTGTTATTTTATTTTATTATTATTGTTGTATTTGTTTGCTTTTAACACGTTTTTTTTTGCAGATATATGGCAGAAAAGCCAGTTTAAAAAATAAAACAAGACACAAAACGAGGAAATGTTAATAATTTCTCCAGCTACGCTTCTTGTGGAGACGCAGCATGAACATGTGGGTGGAGCTGTAGGTTCAGACCTGATGTACCAGCTCTGACTGTGTGAGTTGATGCAGGGATGCAAACAGGAGAAGCAGTAGCCTGAGAGAAATACGGTGAGATGGAGCTGAAATGTCCCATTTGTGATTTAAATTCATCTTATTTATAGGATTTAAATCCAGTTTAATTTCTTAACCATTTTTCTCTTGTTTTGTCTGAAAACATACTTTTTTATTTCAGGTTTGCATTTGGACTCATAGCTGATGTTTTCTTTTATTATTTTTGTCCACGTTGTTTGATGCTGGAACTGCATAGCATGGAAATGAAGGCAACATCCGTCACGCTGCTTTCTACAGAAAACTTCCGCTAAAGTTCTCTTTATGGCGCAAAATGACAGACTCTAACCTGAGGAACGGAAGCAACGATGGGCTGTATTTCTCTCAAGTGTTCAACGAATCTGCTTTGGATCACGCATTTCCAAATGACAGCATCCCAATATGCAGGAACTTCACCATGGACTCGCAGGTTGTTGGAGTCGGGATTTTTCTTACCGTCTTCATTCTGGTGGCGATTGTTGGGAATATTTTGGTTATACTGTCTGTCGTGTGCAATAAACATTTACAGACGGTCACAAACTTCTTCATTGTCAACTTAGCCATGGCAGACCTTTTGTTGAGCATCATTGTGCTACCCTTCTCTGCATCTTTGGAGGTTCTGGGATGCTGGGTGTTTGGCCGGGTTTTCTGTAACATCTGGGCAGCTGTGGATGTGCTCTGCTGCACCGCCTCCATCCTAAGTCTCTGCATCATCTCCATCGACCGGTACATTGGAGTCAAATACTGCCTTAAATACCCTACTATTATGACAGAGAGGAAGGCAGTGGTTATTTTAGTTATCGTGTGGGTATCATCTACAGTCATCTCTGTTGGACCCCTCCTGGGTTGGAAGGAACCTCCGCCTGTGGATGACAGCATCTGCATGATAACAGAGGAGCCGGGATACGCGCTCTTCTCCTCTCTGTTCTCTTTCTACCTCCCGCTCATGGTTATTGTCATCATGTATTTTCGGGTGTATGTGGTGGCCCGCAGGACTACTAAAAGCCTGGAAGCGGGAGTGAAACGGGAGAGAAATAAGTCTGTGGAAGTAGTGTTGCGCATACATTGTCGCAGCGTGCTGGAAGACGCGCGTGCGTCCAGCTCCAAAAGCAACAAAAACCATCCCTTTCGAAGTTCGCTCTCTGTGAGGCTCATGAAGTTTTCTCGGGAGAAAAAGGCTGCTAAAACTCTGGCCATCGTGGTGGGGATGTTCATCCTCTGTTGGATGCCCTTTTTCTTCATTTTGCCACTGGGTATGTTCACAATTAGATGTTCCTTCTTCAATGTAAAAATGTGCACCCGTGCGACGATTTATTGCGTCATTTGCACATCACAGTGTGTTCAAACGAACAAACTATTTCATTTAAAGGGAGTTAATATTCAGCTCCATGACTTATATTGAGTAGAATTACTTTGCAATGATTTAAGACATGTCTTTTTTAATAATGCATGTCTATTTTGAATAATTGATGCGTTTGCTTCAAATAGCGTGATTTAACGTTTTCTATTTCCATGCAGCGTCTTTTGTCAACTTAGTAGACTTCTATTTTGGTTTTTGAGTGCAGGATAAATCAGTGAGAAGTACTTTAAAACGACTTAAAACAACCACAGAAATATGCGAGGTGAGACTGGTAAACACTAAAGTGGAAACTGCTGTGATGAATACTCTGCAATGGATTATTAATGTTATAAATACAATATTTTAGTTATGCCAAAGCTTGAGAATAACCATAATGAGGTTTAAGTCGGTCTTTATATCTGTGTAGTCTTCAAATGGCTGCTTTAAAAATGTGGATATACCTACAAAAACGGGCTTTTTTCTCTAATGAACACTTTTATTTGTATTGCATGTATGTGACTGAAAGGTTATTCAAAATGCACACATAGAGGCTTTAAAACATTTCGTTATTTGCAGGAATTGTAGAGTTTAAGCTGTTGATGCAATTGCTAGAATTATAGCTGAAAAAAATAACTTGTGAAGTGGAATAACACCAAGACAGGGAAGTAATTTATTATAACAGATGGCTGAAAAGGCCTGTCAATGAAGAGAACCGCTTCAAGTCATTAAGGTGCTTAATTATACTGACAGATTCTCTTGCATATGTTTAATTGCTTTGTAAATTTCCAACAAACATGAAGGCAAATACCTACACTAACCCACTGAATCTCAGGACTTTTGTTTTAAAAACCATTCTGCAGAAATGGCCAGTGTCTTATCAGACATAGGCTTTCTAATTCTTGTATTTCTAAAGTGGAAATACAGGAACTATCCTGTTTCTATATTGTTGCAAAGCCTGCATGGATAAATAAAGCAAAGGCTATAATGCTAAGAGGAAGGGAAAATGTATTTGTATGTAGAGCTGTGAGACAGATCCATTTTCTTAGTATCTAAGATGACAATGACAACAATGGGCTTAAAACAAGTCGTGGTAATTATGATCAGACATATTAAATGCATTATTACTCCATTTGGAGAATAACAACCAAATGTGTCAGTACATCAGTATAATGACAGTACAGTCATTATTATTACATGATTACATTATTATTATATTATCATTATCATTGACTTCATGATCACATTTTTAAGTTTACTTGTAGGAAAATATACCCTGGTAGTAAAATAGCATAAAAAAATCAGAATTCATAACAGAAAGCACAAAGCAGCTCAGTCAGAATGGATAGTTATCTCAGAGAATCATGGCTGATGTTATCTTCAGGTGTTGTCTTGAATTTCTAATTTCCTGTTAAGTGGAGTCTTCTAGTTTTTACCATTAAGACAATCAAACCATGAGAAATACTGACACATCATTTGTTTATAATTTGTTTGACAAAGTAAATAAAAACTCACATATTTTTAAAATTTTTTTTTTTTTTTTTTGCTTTTGGGTGGAAACAGTCTGACTGAGGCTTTTTTCACAGTTGCTGTGAATGAAATCCCCACTGGGATCAATGATATGTTGTTGATTCCTCCCTGTGAAATGTATCCTGAATTACTAATTGATGAGTCTGGAGACAGATTAATGTGGCTCCATTATAAAGACAATCATTAATAAGTTACCTTTTAATGAGGGGTAGACATGCAGTTTTAGATTATCTTATATTAATCAGGCAATTTCTCTGTAATGATACACATCTAGATGTAATATTGTGACTCATGTAAAGATCGATTGAGACACCCCCCCCATTCAGCCCTAGAGGATGGCTTTTTATGGCCAAAGCTGATGGAAGACAAAAAGTCAGAAATTCTAAGGAAATAATAAGGAAATTGTAACAATTTACAACAAAATGTATGTTTTGAAAGAGCAGTTGGCATAGATGGAAGATAACATATACCCAACAATGCAAAGTTTTAATTGACCTTTTTTCAGAGCAGTACTTTAAACAGTTTGCAGTGTAAACACTGCAAAATATGATGATAAAGTATGAACATTACAGTGTAGCAGATTACATCTATTACCTTAAAATCTATTACCTCCATACTGTGGATCTATGGTCTTAACTTACAAGTTTTTTTAATTATTTAGCTACCTACAAAACGTTCAAATTCTTTTTGGCTTTTTTTCTGTTCAAATATCAAATTGTCTCATGTTTCTGATTTGCATATCCCTCAATGAAATGTGTCAAAGTATATGTCAAAGTGACAGATTTCTTCCTCATCACAGACTGAACTTGTTGTAAACTGGTTTACTACTGTGTTGGAATATTTAGGATTTCCTCAAACACTTATAGTTTTTTTGTCTTTTAAAGCACTTATATCATCAGAATTAAAATGAAATGGAATTGGGGCTATGATAAAATGGACATGTAGGAAAATACTGAACTGGAGTGTGTGAGGTTGAAATATCACATGCCATGATGTGCTTACATAGTAGTCCCATATGTGCACTACAATATAAGCACTACAGTTTTAGTCAATTTAGGTAGCGACAATCTACTATAGCGAGTTAATGGTTAGCATGACATAGAGATACAGATAAATGGGTACATTCACTGAACTAGCTCTTAGAGCATAGAGGACCACTTGAGGAGGAATTTCGAGCCCAAGTAGGAAATACTGACCTTTATAAAGAACATAAAATATGTAGGAGATAATTCCCTGCAGAGTTCAGTAACAGAGAACTGTTCAGGATTCAGTCTGCTCACACAAAGGAGCCATCACAAAAAGCTGTCTGAAATATTTGACAGGTCCCCAGACTCCTGGATGGCGTTCATACTGAAAATTCACCTTTTGCTTGACTTTATGGGTTTTCTTTGGCTATGAGCCAATGTGAACTTAAAAAAAGGCAATCATCTTACAGAGATAAAAAAACCACTGATTTTGTAACTAAAAGACAACAAGCAACACAACCGGAAAGACTAATTTACAATACCTGTTGCCATGATATTGGCTGTGAGTCAGAGTGATACATCATGAGCTGTCTGCCTCGAAGGTGACATCATTTTAGTGAGAACATCACTTCCCTAACAACTTTATTCATCATGTTAAGGTCTCTTGAGTTAAGCTAGTTTTGCAAGTTCTTTAACAGCAGTAAATGCACAGTGGAGCAGGGTAGGAGATGCCACTCACAACACTGTAAAACAGCAGATAACCTAGCAATCAAGATTTTACACTTCATTTGATGATTTTATGACTCAGTGCATGGCAAATTCCAGCTGTTTGCATTTCATCAGGCACAATTTGTTGCTGTTAGCTGATATTAAAACAACATGAAGCCTCTGCATAGAAAATGATGGGCTAGTTATTTCATTTGTTTCTACATTATGTGAAGAAAACTGAAATGAAAATGGACTTCTGGGATAAAGCAGTGCAGACATTATGTTGTCCTGCCTGTGTCCGGGGGGGTCGATGCTGTCTTCAGTCCAAAGCCTGAGGAGACGTGAACAACTTGCAAGCAAAAGGGAAAGACAACATTCCATGAAATGCTGTCATAGCATGTCATATAAGAGAACCACAACAAGCATAAAGCAAGCAAAGCAACAGGGCTGTCAGTGAGCTGCACAGAGGCAGCTTGAATTAAACCTGAAATGTTTTCACATCTGTCAAATTACTGTGCAGGAATGTTTTTCTCTGCAAGTTGTCTTTATCAGGGAAGGTTCTTCTCAGGGGTAACTTTTTTGAGTTGAAATAAAACAGAAACCCCCGCTTAAGGCAACATTACAGCATAATGTCATTAGAAAAGGTATATGAAAGGAAGCTGAAAGAAAGAAAGATGGAGAGGTCAAATAAATTCAGCTTTTTGCCTCACTCTCTAAAGTCTTTGGAATCTATAATATTCAATCCATCCTGATTAATCCTAATAAGAATTACCTCTTATAGAAAAATAATAGAAATGATAACATATAAAAATGTTCAGCTTGAAATTACTCAAGTTATAAATGCTAATGGTCACAAAACCAAACCAACATCAATGGTGTTAAGTCAGGAGTTGGAAAAGAGGAATAACATCTGTATGCCTATAGTAGCAATATTAGCATGAGGTCAAATGGGGAAAAAATAAAAACAAAAAAGTTTTATTGAAGCTTATTCAAGCATAGTGACACACACAACACTTTTGACACTGGAAATATTGTCTCTAAGGTCCCAGGATGACCTATAGACACCAAGAACTAGTAGAATCGTGGAGTAATTCTTAATGTACTTTGCTTATTTTTCTGAAATCTCGAGAAACAATGAGTTAAAAGATTGTTTCTGGCACACATTTTTATAAATGCCAACCATTTAAACATAAAGTTAGTCCAAACAAATGGATAAGAAAATGCAGTTTATAACAATTTACATTTACGTCCTCAAATTTTAAGACCAAACTTTATTATTTGTTTTGAAACATGCCATATAATGTTTTAAACCTGTTGGTTCTGATCATAAAATGAATTTAACCAGTAATGATGATATTCCCATCTCTTTCTAGGATCCCTTTTTCCAGCATTAAAACCATCTGAAACTGTGTTCAAGATAGTCTTTTGGCTGGGATACTTCAACAGCTGCATCAACCCGATGATCTATCCCTGCTCCAGCAAAGAGTTCCAGCGGGCTTTCACTCGTCTTCTCAGATGCCAGTGTCACCAAAAGCGGAGAGTCCTGCGTCGCTTCTATGACCAGAGGTGGCGAACAGCTGTGAAAGGAATAACAACAGACCAGAGGGGGAATTATACCCCTGGCTATGCTGTGCACGAATCCTGTGGCAGCTCTTTCCTACATAAGAGAAAAGGATGCTCACTTGGTTTTAAAAGATGGAGTCTTTTCCCGCCGCTGCAGAAATCCTCCTTCCAGTTCAAAGAAAAAGTGAACAATTTATCAAATAAATTCAAGGGAGGGACAGGAAAAGGCAGCACTGCATCAATGGGTCGCACTGAAACAGTAGATACAGTCTCCATGGGGATTTGCAACTCATGTGAGCAGAGCAGTTATCAGTTCTATGATCTGGCAGAATGTTATGGTCTGAAGGAGACTGACATTTAGAGAGCCCCCAGAGAATATTTTACTTATTTTCAAACGGTCACACGGCACCAACGTGTAAAAAAGACTGTAATAAGGCATAGAATTTGGAAAATATCAGAGAATCAAAGTTTGATAACAGCTGAAGGTAAGGACACACACCTAGCACAAATGGAACTACAATGTCCTTTTAGCCACTCATGACCATTGTGATTCTTTTCATGTAACTTCCTGTGAACAGCTTATATTCCCACACTGGAGTTGAACAAACTCCCTAGGCTGATTGCAGTTCACCATGCAAACTGCAAAGCCCATTTCCAAGGGTAAACTATTTACCACAATAAATCTGCATTTTGTCAAACTCTATTTCAGAGACTGCTCGTCTTTACCCGATATCCAATGTTATCACACTTTTAAAAAAAATATTTTTACAAATGGACTTTTTTTCAAATAAAACAAAACTCATATAATAAATTTAAAAAAAACACTAAAGTTCTGTCACACAGGGGTCATAATTCCAATTGTCATTGTTTGTAGAAACTTTGGATTCAATTACGTGTAAAGTATCCATGTGAAATATGTTTATTTTTTGTGTGAGTGTGACAAGGCATTATGAGATTAGAAGCCGGCAAACAATACAAATGTTGCACAGTATTTATTTTTTGGTTTTATAGGGTAACCTGGCACCTAAGCATGACCTGCAATGCCAAGTAAGCGGTAATGTGAATTGAATGTACTGTTGTTTGTTTTTTTTTTTGTTTGTTTGGTTTTTTATATTTGTAATGTTATGTTTATGTGAATAAAAAGCAGAATAAAATAAATGAGAGAAATAAAGCTGTTTGTTAATGAATATTTGGTAAACCTGTAAAACATGGGTATTATCCAGAAGATGTCACTGTTGCATGTTTTACCCATAGGTTTTACCTCTGGTGCTTTTTAGCTTTTCATTTGAAGGCTCCTTTTAAACAAAAACAAACAGCTATGTCAGGCTTATAATAAAGCATGCATCATCATTCTGCTTGAACATTATCCCAAACCAAACATCAGGCATCATAAACAATTACCGTGTCACATTTTTGCACCAGCAATGTCTTAATCATTACTAATGATTTCAAACTGCTCTCTCTCTTTATTTCTCTTTCTTTCCATATTTAAATCCAAAAGTAATTGTTGTAGGAACAGAAAACAACATGGTCAACAGAAAGAAATAAGAGTAAAATAAAAAAAAAAGCTATGCACAGGCTGTTCTTTGAGCTTCTAGGTTCCCATTTGTTATAACTCCCCCTTCTGTTCTCCAGAAATAAACAGGATTCAAAGGTATTTTCCAGCTAGTGTAAGAAAAGTCGCTGTTGATTACACTTTCACAGCACGCGGTCATATGATGTGTCAATAAGAATCAGTTTGCCTGTTATCTTAACTGTGAACAGACAGCTTTGATGCTGTTTTAGACTCAATGACTCAGAGTTAATAAATCTGCAGCTGGTAATTCATCGTCTTCAGTTGAGCTAATTTGCAATGCAATCTGCTCACTTGGTTGTTTGTAGGATTGTCTTACAAAGTTCCAAAAGAGTGAGGTGATGGCAGACTTTATATATCTAAAGGTTTTAAAGGTCTCAAAAACATTTGATATTCTGAGTTTTCATTAGACAAACAAAGCTTTGTCTAATATAACCTAAGCTGCCTGCCCCTTTGTCCTCTGTGTTAAACCTTTAAACTTTGTCTGTATATTTTACAAACATATTTAGAGTACAAAAAGACCTGACGATGAAAGAAAGAGTCTGTATGACTCAAAGAAAGGAGGAAAACTGTTAGAGTGACATAGAAAATGAGATTTTTCTGTAAGCAAATAGTGCACACCTCGTCTCATGGTACCATGAAACAAAAATCAATTTTTTGTTGTAGATTTTATGGTTTGAGGCATATCTCCCCATTTCCCATTTATTCTGACTCCAGTTAAATCTCTGCACACCTTGGCCACACTCACTCTGTTGTTATGTTACTATGGATGGTCTGCCACAAGAAGTACAATTGTATAAATTTCCACACAGCTCCTTCATTAAGAGACCCTCCACAGTGGTGAACGTGACTCCACGCTGTGTTGCGGATTGTCATATGGAAGGGACTGGGTTAAAACTAATCTCTCTCTCTCTCTCTCTCTCTCTCTCTCTCTCTCTCTCTCTAGAAGAAATTTGGCAAAGAAATCACAGCTGTCTCTGCTATCAGATAATCAGGACACAGCAGTGTGCGTACTTTCTACAACAGCAAAAGGAAAACCTTTTAACAAGAAAATCTAATAGGTATGCCTATAGAGATCCCAGTAAAAACAATACAGGGTAGAATACTCCTGTAACTCCTTTGTGTTGTGCTGAGTTCACATGGCACAACAAGAACCCAAAACCATGTAAAATAAAATGTGCAAACCTCACTTGACATGATACCATTATCATGCATTCCTAATGCCAAATCTCACCAATCTGCAAGTGAGGAGTTAGGTAGAAAAATATTGCATAAATAAAAGTGAAGTAAAAAATAAAAGGACTGTAGAAGAGGCTGTTCACCTCAGGTCTGAGGCATGGAAGTTTGCGGATTCATACATTATCTAATTCTTTATGCTTCCATCATTGCATTGCAAAATGTTACATGGAACACTTCTAATGCAAAATTGAATAAGTGATGTAGCTATGGCTATGTGTTGCTGGTGTTGTTCTTAATGCTCTTCTCAGTTTGCCTTCTTTTGGGTGCTCTTGATGGCTGTCTGTTTTCTTAGAGGCTCTAAAAAAGCTGAAAACAAGGAAAGGAAAGGAGGAAAAAAGTGCATTTGGAAAATAACTGGACTTGTGGTATCCAATAAAACAGATAACTGTTAAGCAATTGTTGGTTGAAGTGCATTCAGGTTATAAAAACAACATTCTACACCTTCAGTTTAATGCAAAACATCAGTCAACTCAAATTTCCTTGTAAAAGGGCTTTAATTCATGACACAGGTCCAACAACAACTTCAGGCTTACATAAAGTCTCAGAAAATATACATTATCTGAAATTTAGTCTTGTAATGTATAGAACAGTGGCCTTTCCGTAATATGCTCTCCCTGTGTTAGCACAGATTCTGTCCAGGCACCTGGCTTCAATCCAAAGACGTCCACATTGGGTTGAGACCTAAACTGATCTTAGGAATGAGTGTGAGCGTGAATGGTTGTTTGTCTCTCTGTGTTGGTCCTGCGATGGACTTATTTATATATTTGATACTATTTCAACTTACATTTCTGGATGTAGACTGAATTGTATGACAATGGCTCTGCAAAGTACTCTGGAGCTCATGTGTTTATGTTGATCCTTTCACCATGACCGATTTGCAAGCCTGTTTGAGGTCTTGAAAGTCACATGCATCAATGGTTTCCTTTCTTTGCCTTCAAGACTACAAAAATAAATTAAATACAATTAAATTAACTCTACATAAAGGCTTTATTTTCAATTTGGTTAGGTAAAAATATATGTTGTACACATAAACATACACAAAATGATGATTTCTGCAACTTACTGACACCTGGATGGATTATTTTAAAATACAACTAACACATGCCCCGTGTGAGACAACTGCTCATCAAAGACCAGGGATCCAAAGTTATTTATCTTGTATGTTCTAGTTCTGGGAAAAGCTGCTGTGGTAAAAATCCAGCCAGATTTGAAATGCCTGTGCCACAAAGCGCATGTTTGGAGTAGAAATAGGTCATTTACTCATGGTTGAAGGCATGGTAATTGGCTTTCACACATCATTTGTGTTATAATACTTGATTTTGTTAAGGTAATTCTATACATCTCAAGCAAATTTAGCATAGTTGTCAATAAAAAAAACATGATTGTATTATTTTATTTGTAGTTGTGTTGATATGCCAAAGCACAGTTCTTGCTTGATCATCACCAGACAAAATGGATATTACCTTCATTTCATGGTTGATCTGTTTCATTTGCCTCTTTCCTAGTGTGTGATAACTCCATCCCTGGGGATGAACCAGGAAGGCACACCCTACATCCCATAAACATGAGAAATGCTCTACGAAAGGAACGGTTGAAAAAACCATATAGGAAGGGATTCAGAGATGAGTTGACATATCCTAACCAGAGAAATACATCCCAGACAAGCACTTCTGTGCTGTAATCAATGAATGGATCCACTATGTTGACAGTAAAGAAAGGCATCCAGAAGATAAGGAAAACTCCCATTATGATGCCTAAAGTTTTTGCTGCCTTTCTTTCTCTTTTCATAGTATTACGATGTCTTTTTTTCTTGCTTGAGTCTTTCCCCACTCCGGCAGCCATCTGGCTTTCCATGGCACTGATCTGTCTTGCCTGTCGTTTAGCAGCTTTGAAGATCTTCCAGTAGGCCACCAGCATGATAGCCATAGGCAAGTAAAAAGCTACCAAAGAAGCCATGATGGCATAAATTTGACTGACCAAGAAAACACAAACGTCTTTTGGGAGCAGCATGTCCACACCAGCAATGTGAAGATCAAGCATTATGGGGCCAAATGAGATGAGTATAGGAACCGCCCAGCAAGTGGCAATGAGTAGAGCTACCCGACTGTTGGACATCTTTAGGGAGTAAACCAGGGGGTTACAGACAGCATAATAACGGTCAAAGGCTATGCAGCTGAGATGGAATATGGAGGCAGTGCAGAGCATGACATCAAGGCTTGAGTGGAGCTTACAAAAAAGAGACCCAAAGTACCAGCACCCTTCCACAGTCCGAATCATACTATAAGGCATCACCACCAGGCCGACGAGGCAATCGGCCACGGCGAGGGACATGACAAAGGCATTTGTTGGTGACTGCAGCTGCTTGAAGTAACCAATGGATAGGACAACCAGGAAGTTGCCCACCACTGTGCAGATTATGCCAACTGATAAGAAAGCATACAGGAAAATACGGGAGACCTGGTTCCTGAATGTGGCACAAGACTGAAGATCAATTTGAAGAGATGAGTTTGCATCTCCAGGCCATTTCAAACTGCTGTTGTCCATGGTTTGATCAAACCTGTCAAAACATACAGGCATGGTCATGTCATTTCGTAATAGATCACTCTAGTTTATACATTTGCTGGGGAGGGAATTACAGAAAAGATTGTATGAAACTATCTTACTGAACTTAACTCAGCTTCCTTCCCATAGCCCTTTATCAAACACACTGCAAGCCAAAGTGTCTGAACAAAATGTAAAAAAGACTCAACCACTGATAAAACAGAACGGAGATTAAGCACTGGCAAAAAGAACATACGTTCATTCCTGAACTGTTAGTTTTAGCTTAATGGAAGAAGTCACAGGAGATTTTTTACCTGCAAAGCGTTTCCCTGATTACGTTTTCTTATCTGACACACCATCTGTTTAACTGGATTGTAGTAAAGCCAGGTGGTCTCTCCATCAACACAGATGTTGACGTAACCAGGAGACAGAACTATGACAGCTTATTGGATGCATTTCCAAAACTATGAAAAGAACAGATCAAACTTCTATTTAATATATTGAAACCCTTTCAGGAAGTGACAGGACTTTCTGTCACCAGAATGAGAACAGCTCATGAAAAAGGAGTAGAGGTGCTTCAGAATTACAGAACATCACATAAACATTTACACATAATAAAGAACAACGAGAACGTTAGTTTTATGTTCACAGAATTTTCAGCTGATTGTATTTGTAATATTAAATTTAAACAAATATAGAGTATTTAAGAATGGGATTACATTTGCCAGTAGAATGAGCAGGGAGCAGATGTTACAGCTGACTTGGAATAGATTTTAATGAACACCACAGGGACTATGCTGTCATGATGGAAAATGATAGAAAAAGTGGGCTCCCCCACCCCACTCCACTCTTTTTTAATTTTTTTGGCTTGAGGAGTTGAACTTTGGGAAGCTGAGATAAAGAAAAGAAACATGATTCAAATTGATAAACTGTGAATACTGTGACTTATGTGCAATAACCAGAATAATTTGGTTGAGAAAAAATCATTTATAACACATAATGTAAGGAAAAGATATAATAAATCCAAAAAAAGCTAAGCAAACTAGAGTTGCTTTATGTTTCACAGAAAAATAATAACAGGAAATCTAAAATTAGCTAACTTAAAAGAGAAACATGAAAAAAGCTACATCTGTGTGTAAACTTTAGCTGTTAATATTATCATTAGTCTTTAGACAATGACAAATAAACAAACAAAAACAAAATAATGATAACAAATAACACTAAATACCTCAAAATAATACACAATACTAATGTAATGTAATAATACACAACTCACTTAATTTGCCTGAAATTCGTACTGACTGGCTTCAGTTTGCAACACTATGTTCAGTTGTTTTTTCTATGCCAACATTACAGCGATACAAACTATGAAAAAACACATAGAGCTTGGAAATGGTTGTTTTGTGACATCAGGTGAGAGACAGAATTTACTCCCGATGAGTCCAAATGTAAAACATTTAAAGTTATTTAAACAATTTAAACATATTTTTTTTGTTTGTTATTTTTGAACAAATGAAAGTGTCCTATATTGGGCCTTTTACCTTCTCTGCGCTTCATATTAACTGAAAAAAAAGTCTACATCTAGGATACATCTAAATCAGAGTTTGGAAACTATAAATTTTCTCCCTCTGCTACATGACTAAACAGTCACCGTGGGCTTATGCTTTCAGCAGAAATATTACCAAAAAAACCCTTGTTACATACATCTTCTACAAATGTTATTAAGTAAATAAACAACAAATGCTCCTGCCATGATCATATGCTACAATCAGAAAGGTAGTAAACAAAGTTAACATGTTTTTAGCATGTGTTAGAAATAAGCAATCTGAACAAGGGGAACTGCCAGCTACAAAAAGGAAACAGAGCAAATAAGAATATTCACCTGTGCAGAAGAAAGATGATCATCTGCCCTCATCTCTGCATCTCACTGCTGCTCGCTCAACCTTGGATTTATACTGACAAGAAGGACGTGAGAGGTGGGAAGTGGGCTGCATTGAATCCATGCAACAATAAGCATCTGCTGCCTGCTCCCCAGACAGCAAGTCATAGCAGAGAGGATGTTTATGTTTGCACACTTTCTGATGTCAGAATGTTTTATTATATATTGTAAAAGAGAAAAACTTTAACACTGAGATATGTTGTTCACAAGACAACAAACTATTTAACATCTGAGTTACAGTACAAATTAGTGTTAGTGGTAGTTAGTGGTGTTACAACGTGGGCTGTCATTGGACCTAAAAGAGTGCAGGGATATTTTGCCTCCTCTTGTGTTTGACTTTTGCATATTTTGGGATTGATCAAAATGAGATGATTAGATTTAGATATAAATTCATTCCTAATAGCAAAGACCAGGAAATTGTTGTTGTTGTTGTATACAAAACCATCGTTCTAAAGGAATAAAGCCACAACCATTTGTGGCCACTAAGTATTTTGCAGCATGATGCCAGTAGATTTAACATGTTATGAATAAAAAAAAAAAGTTCAATAACACAAGACAAAGCACCAAAAGCTGACGTTCTATAAGTGCATTTATTTTAGCATCAGTGCGAATTTCTACATAACCTCAAAACAGCTCTTATCATGCTTTTCATGTGTGTCAGTGTGCAATACACCACAGCCAGTCCTGCTGAGCTTGAATACCTTGGGTTTTAGTCAGTGACAGACGTATTTCAAGTGTGGCGGATGCATTCTAATTAAACATGGGGGATTTTTAATGAGGGGTGCAATAAAAGGCCCAATAATTAATGTTTTTTTAGACCAGTCATTCATATGTGTAATGCAAGTGTACTTAACAAACAGGGTCGACTGCTGCACATCTGTTCTTTTGTTCCTGACAGAGAAATATGGACATTTTGGTTCCTGTGCTTTGTCAAATTTACAAGAGGGCAAAAATAGTGACTCATGAAATATGATTACACATTTCATTATCATTTGTATCATTTTTGTTTTTTCTATTTTTGACGACTAATGTTGGTCACAATGAATAAATCTGGCAAATGATCACTGACAGTGGTTAATATGCATGTTAGATATTCAATATCCTCATTGATCATAGCAGTAATACATGTATTTTTATTTTCTGCAGGGGTTCTACAGCTGGTTTGATTTACATTTTATATTATAGACCAGAGATCAACAGCCTGAACTATTGACTTATCCTCTTGAAAGGGTAGATGTTTTTGAGGAGCATCTATTACTATATTGGTTAAAATTCCTTTCATTCCCTGGCTGACGAAAATTGATTAAATACTCTTAACACAAAAACTAAAATAATATTGCCTTCTGTGGAATAGACAACTTACCCCACTTTAAGTTGGTTAAAAAATATGTTGGAGCCTTACAAGCCTCATTTAATATCCTTTGTTTTCCAAGTCAAGTAAGACAAAGGATATGATTACTGTCTCTCCACCAAAAAATTTGGAGTATATAAATAATGATTGTAATATTTTATTATAAACAAGGGGAAATAGAAGTTTAAGTTTAACTTTTTATCCAAATATTTTATTTTATATAGGATATATATTTTATATAGGATGGTACACATAAGCATAAGTACACATTTGTGTTTTTTTTTTATTAAATATATATTACTGCTTCCTGGGTGCTTGCAATAGTCTTAAATCAGAGGGAAACAAATAAAAATCTCTAATTGAAAGTAATTTGAAGTTCTTCTTTTAAAACAAAAGTAACCAAAAAAAAAGTTTAATGCATTTGCATGAGAGTGGAGAGTGAGTGGATCATGGATGATCTTCCATCCGCCTTGACCCATTAGGTCATAAATAAGTGCCAGTTCAGAGGCAACTGAATATTAATGTCACAAAGCCTCTTTCATAACATATGACATACACCTGGTGTTCAAGGGATTTGTATATGAGGAACATGATATCAAAGATTTAAAAAAATACATAGTAATAATAATAAATTATAGAAAAAAAACTTGTAATTTGAAAACAAATCTTCAAAAAGAGGGATAGGAGGGTGTGTTTCAACTACAGCAGACACTCCTCAAACTTTGTTTTCTCAAAATGATGAAAAATAAGATGGACTCAGTAAGTGGTTACATTTTTAACACCTCGTTTCATTGATCAGAGCTGGCTTGTGACAAGTTAGTGAGGGGCTACAGCTATTGTGTATGTGTAATTAGTCAAATGTGAGACCCATCGCAGCTTCAACTTTTATCAGACCTGCAGAAGGTAATGGTTATGATAATCCCATCTACGTTGAAGGACAGTTTTTCCTGGGTACTTTTCATTGTTAATGATAATATACATTTATGATTATCTATAAAAATATATAAATATAAAGTGGATGAATTTATTAAGTTAACTCCACGTTTGTGACTAGATCATACTGGGTGATGGTGGGGAGAAACGGGTTGTGCTCTGTCTGAAGTCTAAAACCATCCCCACTGTTTTGGCAGCAATTTGTTTCTGCTGTACCAGGTCACCAGCTCAACCTCAATCCTGTGACTCATCCTCACCAGAGAAGAGACCACACTGGTGACTAGAGATGCAGTTATCGGTATACATGGAGGAGAGAAGAGAACATAGCCCTTGGGAAAACTGGTGCTTATGACGGTGCGGGATGAGTAATTTTTCAGCTTTACATGCCTGTTGGACAGAAAGTTTGTGATCCACTTGCAGGTGGAGTCTGGCAGACTCTGCTTGGTTTGTCCTGAAGCAGAACTGGTAATGACCTCTTTCCAAGTTCCTATCAACACTATGTTTTCAGATGTTTACTGTAAACAGGAGACAGCTTATGTGTAACTTGTAGAATGTGAAGTGAGCTGAGTGGAGCTTCACGAGTGACTTCACGACTGTGTGTAGAAAACTTGCTGTTAAAATGAACACAGTGTGAACTATTGGCCTAACAATAGTCCATGCTAATAACACGCTCCAGATTTTGTATTTTATAAAATGTTGTAGTGAGTTCTATTAAATGCAGCACTGAGATCCAATAACACTCTGGTAAGACTTAGATCCAGATTAAATTTGGATTTGGAAATTTACTAACTTTTTTTTTTTAACACGTGTCTGTCCAGCATCTCAGCAGGCAGAATGATGGTCTGACTGCTATATTGTGCTGAGCAA
>JBAMHV010000004.1:7189818-7215809 GCA_037177535.1 Pseudomugil gertrudae | reverse complement strand
ACAGGATGTCCCTCATTTTTACAATATTACGCAGGTGGAAGAAAGCGGTTCTAGAAACTTGTTTTAAATGCGAGCTACCTTAGCGTGGTACTGTGTTTATTTGATGCAGTTATATAACAAATTACAACAAAAAATTCAACCTTGTTTTTCCTGGTTACTTACTTCACAGATATCAAAGTTTATTGGCAGCTAGCCAGGAGCCAGACGAACAATGTGTGTCATCCATCTGTCCTTCCTCATAGATTTATTCCCATGGTGGTTAACCATAAACAGTACGGTTTATTGGTTTATTTATTGCAATCAAAGTCCCCAACCAAATAACCGAAATACGAATGCAAATGAATACTCAATAAAAGCTGATCCTAAGAAGTTACTACGGTAATTAATGCAACATTAATTCAGCACTTTTTAGACACACACTGTAACAAAACACTAGAGAAAGAGGAAATCAATTTTGGAGGTTTGGACAGTCACCCGGAATGTAACAAAGCCCAACCACCACTTAAGCCTTTTATAAAACTGTTTTCCTTGTATGAATATCCTCCTTGTTGAACAGAAAAGATTTCACAATGCACTATTTGAGAAAATAAGAAGCAGCCTTTGTACTCTCTGACATACTCTTTAGTAATCCCATTTCTGAAACTGTTAATCTGATAGGACAATCCAGTTATTCAAATAAAGCTTTAAAAAAGGAACAAGGAAAGAAAAATCAATCTGGTTGTATAGTTATCAGCGTTGTCAGTTACACTGACTTTTATAGCAGTTTGGATGTGTGAAGGTTTAGTAAGCAAAATATTAAACCAATATATGAACGTGATCATTTTTTAATAAACCTCGGCTCGTGGCATTCAGCATTTATCCTCGTTTCTGAAATAAGCTTAGACTAAAACTATAATCACATGCTCCAATCACACCATGCTCTGGTCATCGTTCAGATCTCCGTTTGGAAATATATTCAAACAGAATTGAAAGACTAACTTAATACCTCCACACCATGCACTCATCTTGTTTGACTCACTAATGTTTGATTATTCCAGTAATGGAATAATATAGTTTGTTATGGATAACAAACAGATATGCATCGATTTCTTCATTAATCACAAAAAAGAAAGAAATCAGCCACAGGTTGGCTTTTAACCGAAATGGCTTCTTACTCAACCACAGCTGCCTCTTTGTTTTTGTTTTTAGAAACAGCATAAACTAGTAAAGTAGAGAATGAAAGTAACATGAAAGGTCATCTCAGCTATCTGGGCTACAGTTTCGTGTACTAAAATATTTTTACAATTCTCATTAAGTAGTAGCTACACAACATATAATTTCAATCTCAGCCAAATTATTGAGCAAGCCCAAACCCACATTGGAGGAAGCATCTTGGAGAAATGTGTGACATTCCTCACACTACACCACACCCTCAATTTGGCACCATGTTAGATACTTCTCAGCATGCACCAAGTGCATGAACAGAAGCAACCATCCAATCAGCATTCAGTGTGCATGCGGCAGGTACATGGTGACAATGATGTTTATGATAAAAGCTCTAATCAGAGGCATGAAAAGGTATTTGTTATACAAGGTGTCATTACATTACAACTGGCATTTTTCTGTGGAAGTATATACAGTACTTTGCTACGTACAACAGAAAAACACTGCTACTGTATCTCTTATTCAGCAACACAAAAACTTTTTTTTTCCCGCCACATGGAAACTTTTACATAAAAAAAATTGCAGTATTTGCATCAATTCCACAAATTATTCAAGGAAGAGTGGACATAACACAAAAGCACAACAATGCAAATGGTTTAAAACTAGTTTATTCTGGTAATAATCATTCATCTAAAGTATCACATGAAAAATATTCACTTATAAAACAGACTGACTACACTCAGCTGCTGTGCACTACCCATAACAAGTGTTTAAAGAAAAAAACCCACATTTTGCTTTTTCTTTGCTTGACAATAGTTTGTTAATCTAGCGAGGTGGAAAGCCCCTATGCGGGCCTCCCCTACCTCTGAATCCTCCTCTGTCACCCCGGAAATTAGGACGATTTCTTTCTCGGCCCCTATCTCCACCTCTACCAGCATTCGGCCCACCACGTCCCCCTCTGGGTGCTCCACCTCCACGGTCTGCCTTCAGCTTCACGGGAGATTTGGGTCGCAGCCTCTCTATTTCCTCAGTGCAGCCAGATAGATGGGACTCAGGAAAGGGGAAATGAGAAGCGTATGTCTCTGTGTTGAAGTTGGTGTTCGTCAGTGTCGGGCCAACTGTCAGCCAGCCTAAAAATGAGACATACAAAAAATGCAAGTTGGGAAACAGCCCGATGAGCATGAAAGCAAATATTAATATTGTTCATCTGACAGGAAAGAGGACAATCCATCTCACCTGGTCTGATGGTCGAGTCTCGTCCAAACAAGTGCAGCCTCCTGCGGCCTAAACAGAAGTGTTCGATGATGTGGAAGATTTCTACTGGCTTCTCTACATTCCCCATCTCAGGCTCCTCGGTGATTATCAAGTCAATGTCCACATTGGCATGGATGAAGTCACCATCTGTGCTTCTACGCACTGTCCCCTTAATTCCCATCAGGCAATGCTCCTGAAATAAAAGTATCACAGTAGACCATATTTGATTTGCAATTGGTATCAGTTTAAATTTAGGCTGGTCACAAACATTTCATTTCTAATATTAAGATATATTTTTATTATAGAGATGCACTTTAAACTTTATTTAAATGCACTTGATTTCAATTGAACTTGGAATTAATTTTGTAATAATAAATGGATCTCCTTTTCTTGTTCCCACGAAACTAAAATACTTTCACACAACAAATGTAGTCTGGCGGAAAGGCTACAAATCATTTGTCTTTATTGCATAAGTATGTGCACAAAGATACAGTGTGAGTCACAACTTTAATAATACCATGAAAAAAAAGCCAGCCAGACAAGATGTGACAACAAAACTTGTCTCACTTATTTTTTCTTCCTGTTATTTGTTCTCTGGGCTTAGGTTAAAAAAAACATCTGTTTGTTTTTCTTCAGGTTTTATGTTACCTAAAATATGAATGTGAAATAAATATCTGGATAATTAAGTTTGGTAATTGAAAGGGTCACTCCAAATTGCTGCAAATATTACTTTAAATTATTGTCCAGCAAACAAATGACAATGACACACAAGTCTTACACTGATATGAATACAATATATATTGAATTTCTCCTGGCCGTGTGTGTGTATATGTTCACTGTAGGGTCGGATAGATAGAAAAAAGTTTCCCCTCTTTTGTCTTTATAGCCCATCATGTAGCCTAGCACCTCAATACTATCTGAGACTGAATCAGTTTTGAAACCTTTAATTATTAAAACTGTAAAATTGAATCAAATACACTTAAAATACATCATTATCTTACTGGAAATATATTCTTTGTCTCAGTGAAATCACAAAATGCTTAACTTGAAAAGATACCATGAAAAACAGCTGAACTTCATCCATATTCTGACTAAACTGATTATGGAAAGTCTGAACGGACTAAACATTTTGCTTCACTGCAAGAAATGTTGCCACGAGAGATCTGGCTTTTTTTTCATTTGTTTTTTTACAGATCAATATGCTTTTCTTCTATAGCTCACTATACCTTAGTCCTCTGGAAAACTGCTTTTGGATCTAGAGCCTTGGTTTTTCCCGGGTTATTCTTATTGGTCTTGATCCAACAGATATCCTCACATCTCCTGAAGCCCCACTTCCTCAGGCACTACAAATCAGGGTGATAAGACAAATGTAAATGTACTGTATGGGAAAACAGGACATAATTTAAGAAGCATTTTATAGATTCTAATGATCTGAAATGACTGCATTAATAACCTGTCCAGGGCGTACCCTGCCTCTCGCCCAAATAATTGCTGGGATAAACTCCAGCTTCCCCGTGACCCTGAATTGGATTGAGCGGGTTAAGAAAATGACTGACAGACTCACATTTTCTTTTATCTCTTCGTTTTGTGGACTCTTAAGGGTCAACTTTGTTAGATCATGTCTTCGTGTCCTTTATTCCTTCAGCGTTTCCAGTTCTGACAGCAGTCTTTTTACTAAATTGATATTTTAACTTGAACTGTTAAACCATCTATATATCTTATTGCTTTATTTTACTTATTTGCTTATTTATGGATTTCAACACGCATTTCCTGGTCTTATCTTTTTATCTCTGGGCTGTTGGAGTTGACAGACTTGTTTGGCCGATTCCGGTCTTGTATAATGTTTGGATGCAAGTACGTGTACGTATATATATATATATATATATATATATATATATATATATAAAGAGAGAGAGAGAGTTAGATTAGTTATCCTGTATTGTATACATTGCATTTATAGCCTGCAATGGCTTCCCAGCTTCCTCTGAACTAGGGATCTTTAAATCTTTAAATCTGCTCATCGACAGCTGGTGTCCTGCAGGTATTGAAAGTTTCCCAGTTGAAACACACTTGATTCAAATTAAAGTGATCTCCACAGCCGGTTGTCAAGTCCTGCACAAGTCTGTTAATGACCACATAATGAATCAGATGTGTGGCTGTAGGGCAGGATGGAATACCTGCAGGACACCAGCCCTCAAGGACCAGACTAGAAGATTCCTGAAACCAACACAGAAAAATTTGGGAAATTGTTGCAGCCAAACAAAAATTTGTACTGATAATTTAATTTAAAATATTTGAGGTTTTCCAGGCTTTGCTTTTTGTTTTTTTAATATATTTTACTTAGAAAAAGAAAACATTCCAACATAAAAACAACTGCTTGTCTCATCAAAACAATATTATTCACTTCAATAACCCCTGTTTTTCTGTATCCCAAAGATGTGGATAGAATAATTTGAAGGTTAAGCACATTGTTTATTTGAGACAAATAAAAGAATAAAGTTACACAAATACCCCAGCTGAAGTCAAACTCATAATTATTGGGTGAGGCTATGACTCAGCGCTGCTGAAAAGTTTAGAGAACATGCGTCACAGAGGAGTTTACAGCAATGTAACAATGGAAAACAAAACTTTGTGTGCAGCAGACATGAACAGTAGTAAACCTGCATATGCCTTAAACAATCAAAGTACATAGTCAAACACAAAAGGTCAAAAAATTACACTTAATCCTTTTACAACATCATAAAACTCTTATATAACTAAAATATCAAAAGTGCACTAATCCAAAAAGCTTTAGAGATATAAAGGATAGAAATTAACAAGGAGTTTAATTAATGACTGTTTTTTGTCAAAGAAAGAATAACAATGTGTTAATACAACTTGTCTAGCTTTCAACATATGTTTATGTCTAAATCAGCAGTTGATGTTTTGTATAGATTAGTAAGATTGTTACCATTCTGCCCAAGTCAAGTCCTTCTCCAGACCCACACCATAGAAAGACGAAGGAACGCATAGCTGATATCTCCTCAATTTCAAGTCTCATGATCTATAACAGCAAAAAGTGTAGAATAAAGAAATCATGCCATAGTTAATATGATTGAAGTCTGATTATTGATTAACATACTAATCCATATCACTCAATGCAAACCAGCCAGAGATGCAGGCAAACATACATCATCCCATGTCCAGAAACGCTCAGTGTGGCTGATGCCTGACTCTCTGTAGTACTCCTCTAAAGGAGGCTCAAGCAGAATCACATCAAACTGGCACTTTAAATCCCGCAAGTCAAAATGCTCTGGATCAGCCTGGAGATACCTTAACAGAGACATAAACGCATCTTTTTTTACAATCAGCTGTTTCCATCTTAACAAACAAACATTCATGTCATGATTTTACATACATGGGAGGGATGTTGGTGCTGGAAATGAGCTCATCTTTTAGTCTGATCAACTCTCTGAGTTTAGGGTATTCTTCAAATCGATCCGCCAAGCCTTCATGGAAGAACAAATGTTAGAACACATGCATGACCATAGACTCGTGGTAATAAACACTAAAATATACAAGCAGACACTCACCAACATCTCTGATGAAGTTCTGTGGTCTGTGTCCTGTGTCCACAAAGTGTTGACAGTAGTCATTGTGTGGGTTCAAACTTTGGGTACCCTAATAGGGAATGAAGAGAAGAAGAAGCAAGGCAGGAGTTAATAAAAAAACAAAACCATGAAGTACATCATACACTGTTTAAATATCCCGCAGATCATGAGAAGTGTGTACTGTGGTTTAAGGGTGGAAAAAACCTCACAATGTTATTTAAATCCAGGTTTAAAATTAAACTATTTCCTTATTAAAAACCAGATATCTATTTATCACCTTGTTGTATTGCAATAAAACGTATGACCGCAGTGGCAGAAGCTGTCATTCTATTCAGGCTGCATGCTCTTGCTGTAGCAAAGTAGCCTTGTAATAAAGAATAGCATTTTTTTAATCCTCTTTTTTTCCCCATTTTCACTAGCCTTTATTTTTACTACCGGTAAGTACATATGTGCACTTTAAATTACTACCCGGCTGATGTGTGATTACTTTGATGAACTTTAACAGCATAAGCTAAAAGGATTATTTACCTGTCTGACTACTTTAAAAATAAAAACAGATACAACAAAGTTGCAGATTAGTGACAGATGAATCATATGACATTGTTAGACACGATCCAACGACTACACCCAAGACTTTGTGAAACTGAACTTATCTACTAGACAAGACTTGTCCTTCAACATTCAGAGCAGCTATAATGGGACTTGCTCCGTCATGTGATTAATGTATGACAGGTTACCTGGTATGTATTTTTTTAGTTTCTTACGTCAAGTTAATTTTAACTATTTTTCCATACCACATCAAATTAGCCACCAAAAATAACTGGAACACTGGATGAACCTGGTTAAACTGAGACTTAGAAAGGAGTCAAAAGTGAGCTAACAGATAAATATCTTTGCAGTATCTGGCACAGATACTTTCTGAAGTAAAGGAAAAATGGTAATTCCACATTATTCTGCATTATATTCTGCACTCTAAAAGGGAATCTCTTTAAATACAACTAAAAGTACTTGGCATCCCTAAATGCACATTCTCCTGCACAATCTTTTCCGACTGCGTCAACAGCAATGACCTCAAAACAGCAGATTATATGCTCGATTGATCAATTTATAAATCTATCCAGAAATAATACCAAACATGTCATTGCTTCATCTGGAACAAAGACAGGAATGTTTTTTGTTTGTTTGCTTTTGGTGAGAATGAACTTCCCAGAGCGATAAGAAGGATACTGATAGCTTTTTTAATTTAAATGAAAGATAAAATGACAGTGTAGATCTCACATGACAGGTGTCATTGAGCCAGATGAAACTATTTTTTTTTGTTAGTTTGTTTTAAGAGAGAAGGAACTTCCTGGAGCTGAAATAAATAGTGATACTCGCAGCATTATTCAATTCAATAAAATGAATATACTGCATTAATCACACAAAGAAATATAACAGTGTATATAATATTTTTCCCCTCATAATCACAAGCTGCTAAGTAAGACCTTACTAATCGAAACCTTTTTTTTATGCATGTGTTGCACTGAGGATTCATACGCTAGGCTGAAAAAGTCAAACAATTATATTTTATTTTACACAAAGGATCTTTATTCAGTAAAAAGTCATTATTTAGGATTTGTAATATATCTGTATGAAATCATTTCTAATTCAAAATTGTGTGAAAAAAACATGTGAAATGCTTTCAAGTTGTTCAGTTATGTTTTAAATATGATTTTTCTGAAGCAAAACAGTCCACAGGAGCTACTATTCACCCGCATAATGATGTTTTTTAACACCTGTATCAGAATATACAATCTGTGCATCTATATCAATTATTAAAATGAAACATGCATAAATGTTGATCATGTGCAAACGTTTTCAAACCTTGAGGAAAGTACTAGAATCCTTATACACTTCTTCATATGGGTTGCTCTCATCTGGCAGCTGCACTTCCACTTCATCCTGATATAGACAAAAAAAGGACACATTTACCGGTAGTCTACAAAAACCCACACATGCAAAAACAGAGCACTTACTATATTTTTATTTTGCTTATTTAGAAGTTATTCTAAGAAATAAAATAAATAGAACTACAAGCTATAAAACAAAGAAAGAAAAGAGATACTTGGTTGTTTTTCTGTGACTTAGCTTATTTTTCTGGTAAGCACCTACAATCAACCACTTTTTTAAAGGACTAACTCAGTTCAGGTTACTAAAGGTTATGTAAATACTGGCAAGCTTTTTCAATAACATATGGTGACGTAAAAATGAAAGGCAAGAACAACAAAGTTTCAGCAGTCCCAAGACTGAACATGCATACCACACTTTCACTTTCTCCTAATAAACAGAGCATTTACAAACCGGCAGCTTTCAAAGTCGGCTGGTAGGAAGTGCAACACATAGCTTGTACAGTCTCAATGAAAAATCCATATGCATGAGTGGCAGAATTCATAAGCATGGTTTGTGAGGTTATTATCCATCCATCCATTTTCTACCGCTTTTCCCTTAACGGGGAGTCTCCAACCAGCCTATGCCCAAGGTGCATACTGATTGATCATTAATATGATCAATCAGTTTTTGCTGTATACAAAAATAGTTTAAAATTGATGATGAACAATAAAAATCACAGCCAAGACAAAACAAGGCAGGAAGTGGGAGGCTTATTTTGACCTGGAGCTAATCTTCATATCTAGTCTTTAAATGTTAACCATGTCAGCTCTGGAGATTGCATTTTAAAATAATGAGCCAAAAGCCAGAGGTTAATCACATTCTCTGAGGCTATACATTTTCCCTCACGAGAAGTTATTCAGTAAAATTCCTCACATAAATCCTTACACTTTTCTTTATTATATCGGGTGTAATGTAATCATTATCTCCTATATGCCAAATTTGATTGGAGGCTTCTTTCGCCCATGTGGACAGAAAATGATTACACTCACTTTATGTTCTTCCACATCTTCCTCTGTCTCTTCTCCTTCTGTTTGCGGCTTTCTTTTGGAAGGCGGGGGCAAGTTATCATATGAAGCCCTGCAAAACACAACAACCTTATTTTATTTCAATTATTTATAATTGTTTATAAAGTATTATTCTCATCTCATCCATGTTAGAAGAAAATGTGAGATTGACCTCAGATGGGAAATAATATATTATCATTGGAAGAAAGTTCTTCAATAAATATAATGATCATCTTAATGTGCTCGGCACAGCTTGATACAACTCAAAAGCACACCTGACCAATACAGGACTGTCAAAAATAACTGCAACTTATATTATTTCCAATATTTTTTAATGATTACAAAATGTTTTAAAAAATATCTTATTTAATAATGCTGAAAATACATGTAAAATATAAGATAAGTATACTATAACAGTTATCTCTCTATCAAACTCGCGCCTGCATCTTTTCTGTTTGTACTCACGTGTTTCTGAATTGTTTATGAAGACAGATTTTAATCTTACCTGCACGTTTCTCTAGTCTCTTCTATCTCTTTTAGCTCATCTTTACTGTTTAAAACGGCTCCGATGCTGTCTGCGCTCTCGGCTCCCAACTGTGGTTTGAAAGGACAAAGTACACATAAATTAGCAGATACCAAATTAAGTTTGAGTCATTGTGTCTTGCATGTATAATCAGTTTGCATCGTCTTGTAAAAACTTAATAATAGCGTAAGCGCTGTAGTTGGCTTAAGAGTTTAATTGCTTTAACAAGCTGTTATAAACATTGTTGCTCTTTTTTACATAGCCGACAGTGACCATTTAATTGTTTGCTAAGTTCAATAATTACGTTAGCTCACTGGTTAATAGCAGCTTGCTAACAACAAGAGCTCACTGTGGCTAACACACGGGCTTACTTGCCTGTTGAGCTAACAATTGCCGCCTAAGTTTTTGTCTCTCGCGGATCTCTTGGAGTCTGCTGTTCATTTTCCCTTCTGGACCTTGGTTATAATTATTATAAACCCCTAACCGTCAAAAGGGTCTTTGTTATTAATTTAGAAAAAGCAAGTGGTAGCAACGATCTGAGATAGCCGCTAAAATTCACATTTGTGGTTGTTCGTTATGTACACCAGTACACACAGTGATAAATGTTGCTTTGTCTTCATAGAATCAGTTATAACCAGTTTAAATGGCACTGGTGCGTTCAAACATGAGAAAACATTCGCTGATAATAAAACAGATGAGTAAAAAGACAAGTAAAATGAAATAACTATAATTAAATTTACGTAGCGTTAACTCCGCCTTTGTGTACTAAAACCGGTTTACGCCTTACACAATATAGGAGTTAACACATTTGTGAAATAATGGTCACTTTATTATGATGTCATCAATTGCGACGCTTGCGTTTTGACGTCAGCATGTTTTCCCAAGTCTTGAAGAGGACTTGCTGTAACCAGAATATAGGGGTCGCTGTGTATTCCATTCTATCTCCAGTCCCAAAAAAACTACACTTTTAATGGCACGATAAGAACAATGTTACAAATTGCAGATAAGTATCAAACGCACAGTGGCGTTTAGTTGTTTTTGTTTGTTCTATTTGCCTTTTTGTTTGTTTTATTTGTTCCAAAGTGCGACGTTTGTATAACACACAATCAAAGTGGATTTGCAGACTGAACGCTAGAGGAAATATAGCAGGTTGTTGAAGTCCAGCGTTATTTATAACGAGCTTGTCATGCCAAGGACAAAACAAAGTGAGGAAACTAATTAAATAAAAACAAGGCTTTACACGCCAAAATACCTAACATGGCAATTAAAAAAACAAAACAACAACAAAATCCCACAAAACAAACAAAAAAATTTATCTAAATTACGATTATCTAGTCTGGGATTTTGGTCATGGTAGTTTTTGTCTCAAAGGATATATAGCAGTTCCAATATAAAGTCATTGGTCCTACAATTATATAATGATAATAGTAATTATTTTAATTATTATTATTATAACAATTAAATGTGTAATTAGCTATTTTAACCTTTGATGATAATAGTAAACATGCTCAGTGTCTTTCTTTTATATGTGTTATGACTGAGTGATAATTATTTTTCATGCATATTGAACTGGGTCTTAATGCCGTCCAAACTTTTATTCTTGCAAATATTACAGTCTGACATCCTAATGAGGTACATTTCTGTTTCCCGAACCCTACAGAGCAAAACAAAATACTCTTCTGATGAAACTAAACAATAAAGTATAGGCTGAAATAACAACAAGCAAATGACATAAACAAACTGATATTTTTAAAAAATGTTGGTCTACAATCATACAGCAGTAGATATAAATGTATTATCGGTACATTCATTCTGTTTCGTGTGCTGAAAGATCACAGTTTGGTGGACCGGATCACAGCGTTAATGAATTTTAGTCGGTGGGTTGCTTTCCCATCGACCCACGCAAAAAAGGAGTTCCATCGATCCTCTCCGTCTTTCTCCACTCTGGGACTGCCTGATGACCGCAAACCGTCAGCTGATGAGTCCATATTTCTCCCGTTACCAGCAGCCCACAGTCACAGTTGTGACATGTATGTTGCATGTTTTGTTTTTGTGGCCGTACTTGTGGCCGCGGGCGGCTGTTATCCAGGCAGCGTCCCTTCATTCATCCCGCCGTTCACCGATTGCATCCGGAGCCGTGGGAAAGATGGCTTTTACCGCGGAGCTATAGACGTCACTGAGTCCGGCACCCGGTGCATGAACTGGACCGAAGTGTCCGGGTTCAAGGAGCGCTACCCGGATAAAGGGGTAGGAGAGCACAATCACTGCCGCAACCCTGACGGCAGGATCAGACCATGGTGCTTTTTCAGGAATCCCAGAGGCAGAGTAGACTGGGGATACTGCGACTGTAAACAAGGTAAACAAACAGGCCTGCCTGGAGTATAAATTGTATTATTTTTTAGCAGGGAACACATAACAGCAAATCTATTTAAAAAGAGCAATAGTAGCCTAAGTATTAGACTTAATAGTAAATTAAATGACCTGAAATAATGGAATGCTATATTAAAAAGTTACTACAGGTGTGACATGTAAGTACCTGCAGGATCCCAGAGAGGATTATACTGATGTCCCAAACTTTAAGGATGCTTCCTGTTTTCACTGGGAACAGAGTGTTTGATTTCCACCTGGCACAAGCCAGGAAGCCTCTTGTATTTAATCTTTATCATCATCTTGGGGATAAACCTTCTCAGTGATTCATACAGTAATCAGAGATATTTAAATAACTAGATGCCAATAAGTGAAGTGCTGAATCTGGTTTCTGTTTACTGGCTCCTGCAGAGGGTAGACATGGACATGGTGCTTCAAATGCAAGTTCAGATACTGATAGCATGAGATAGACCTGTGCATGGGACTATTTATGGGTATGTGTGTGTCAACATGGACATGCACGCAGGCATTCTCAGTTGCCCAACCTAATCTTCATAAACACATACACATTTACCCTCAAGCAGTAAACGGCTTGTGTGCACAAACACTATTTATAGAAAAACATCAAATATCACAGTCGCTCAGATAGAAAGTCTGTGTAATAAAGTATTTCAATATTAACTGTAGTAAAATAGACTTGAGGGATATTAAAGCACAATATCTCAGTTGGAGTTAAAGGGCAAAGATATGAGAATGTGGAAAATAGTCAAAACTTTCTCAAACTTTATGTGGTAACTATTTTTCCCCTTATTATTGCTTTTATTCCTTTTGTGGGGCACTTTTGACATCATGTATATGTTAACTGTTTTAAACTGATACTTCTTAACATGAAATCTTTATTAGATAATGATACATTGTGCCATATTTTAAAAGAAACTCCAGTCTGCCTTCTCTCCTTATTAGAAAATCTCTTTTAGGGTTAAATATCATGCTACCTCTTTCTCTGTTCTTGTAACCACTTAAAATCTTTCAATCATGACCTAGAACATGTTTTTTATGCATATCAGACTATTTGAAACTATTTTACTGGACTACCTTTACTGCATTCTTGTTGATGTAATAGGATCTTTTTACTGCTATATCACCTGCTACTGGAGTATCAGGCTTCAAAGATAATTCCTTTTGTGACTGGTCTGAAATAAGTGCTCAGTGTACTGTAATTATTGTAGCCTGGAAAGATATACATAATTATAAAAAATCTTATTTTTCAATGGTATATAATGTGTAGGTACTTAGAATTTAGACTGAGTAAATGGCTTTGGCACATCCCACCCATAGGACGTCTGGTTTACTTTCTTTCTTTTGCAGGCTCGGTGCGTCTACAAGGAGGCCGCTCCAAGCTAGACGGCAGGGTAGAAGTGTACCTGGGAGGAGCTTGGGGATCTCTGTGCAGCAGTAACTGGGGGGACAAAGACGCTGCAGTGGTTTGCAGACAGCTGGGCAAGGGGTGAGCACATGCATACACTTGTGCTCATATGTGTAGTATTTGCTGCTCTTTCTGCCTCCGCCTCTCAGAAATATATGCAGACACAGGTGCAAGTGCATCTGTCACAGAAATGCACAAACTGAAGCAGGTCTGACAGATGGAAGAGTTTGATGTGATTGTTAGAGGTGCACTGTACTCCAGGCAGTCTGTACTTTTCCTCTATGACCCGTACATTCCAACCCTGCATTGCCAAGAGGTATTTAAATACCGTCAGCTATGTTTTTACAAGCTCACTCCTTTTCTCTATCTTTTTCTGTTTCACACGTATGTGCAGGTCTCATTCTCTAAAAACTTTGGCATGTAGGCAAGTTACAAGAGCTCACAATGGAACATAGACATATCTTTCATATCAACAGTGTTCCTATGACAGGGTATAGTCAGTTAAGAAAGAGGTCTGCTTTCCCTAGAGGACAGACACTCTATACATTCATGACACGTACTGTCAATGACAATAAACCTGGTCCTCCTTCTGACATGAACGCACGGCTGTATACAATCATGTCAGTATGTGCTCATCCACACAGAAGTCAATGAAAGTCTTTCGTGGGAGGAAGAGAGGGCAAATGTTAGCCATATGTCAGCTGGAATCTTTGGCAATGACTTTCACATGGTTAGTTATTGAAAGCTGTTGGTCATAAAACTGTTGACTGCCTTGGACTCACATTTATAGATCACAAGCAAGCAGCCAGCTACAGATTGCTGCTATCAGGTGAAAACAGCTGCTTTACTTAGTGCATATATTGGAGGCTGAGTTGGAACTTGGAGCTCATGTTAGTTTTCATTACTTTAAGTATGTCAGGTCGTGCTCGTGCAGTTCCCCTGTTACGGCCAGGCATCGCCAAGGTACATCACATAGCACTCCACTGTCAGGGGGAGGAACCAGACCTGCTTCTATGTCCCAAAACAATCTTGAATGGAGAGGTATGTTCTCTGGCTGCAGCCATCACCTGCGCACAACAGAAAGGTAGGTCAGCCTTCTGGGGAATTATTTAATATGGGATTGATATATATTGAGATTTGAATAAATATGTAAAATGTAATGAGTCTGACAGCCTTCTATAGTGACAAAGAAATGTAATTTATATGTCATTCAAAATGGAAAATGGCCCCAAAGCAGACATCATGCTTCCTATACGGCTTGTGGGAGGTCAGTCGGAGTCAGAGGGCACGGTTGAGGTTTTCCATGCTGGACAGTGGGGCACCATATGTGATGACCAGTGGGATAACAGCGATGCAGAGGTGGTGTGCCGACAACTGGGGCTGAGGTGAAAAGACATTCCTGCAAACACACTGAGCTTAGTTATTATTTTTTTTATCTAAATCTTAAACTATTAGTTTAATAAATAAATAGTTGAATGAGAAAATTAGGAATCGGTGTAAGAAAAAGGGAACAAAGCTGAGTTAATGTGGGTGTCAAGCCATCTTCTTCTCCCCTCTGTCTACAAAAGTATGACAAGTATTCTTTCCATTCAGACACACAGAGAGAAGAGTGAGCAGTAAAGAACATCTGGGGTCAAACTGTGAATCAGGCTCATTGTTCCAGGATGAATTCTAGCACCATAGTGATATGCGTATTTAGCAACACTATATTCTCTGCAAATGACTTCTGTTTATGTTTGCTCAGTAGAGTGTGAGCCACTTTCTAAGACATAAATATAAAATGCAATATGTCAATTTTATTTGATACATAAATGAAATAAATAAAAACAAAATTGAAATAGTTTTTTATATATATATATATGACCAGTCATCACATCTGTTTTCATTGCATTAGTGCTGCTACTACAAAACCAACCTTCTGTTCTTCTGTATATGAGGTGGTGTTTATTTAATCTTTTTTCCTTTGGTTTATAGCGGTGTTGCAAAAGCGTGGGGCCAGGCACATTATGGTAAAGGTTCAGGGCGTGTGTGGTTGGATGAGGTGCGGTGCACAGGAAACGAGCTCAGTTTGGAGCAGTGTCTGAAAAACGCATGGGGAGAGCACAACTGTCTGCACTCTGAGGATGCAGGAGTGTCCTGCAGCCCACTCACAGGTAGACTAACAGGTTTTTCTAAGCAGTGCAAAAATAGCAAATATGCAACTGTCATTCACACAGACTTTTAACAAAATATTTACACTCCCTTTAAGATGCCACACCTTTGCATGTCAGAATGCATACTCGTGACCATGAACACTGTCATTACGGATGTTGATCTATTTGAACTTGTAAACCTTAGGCATAACAGACACTATTAACTTAAATTACAATTGTACCTGCTGGCTTACATAAACATTTGTTGATTAATTTCTATATTAATGTATTGATTATTTGCTCTATTCCTTTTTAAGAAATCTGAATGTTTTCTTTTGCAATGGTATAGAGCAAGACAATAAATGTAGGCATGAAAATGAAACCAGTAATGTTAAGTAAAAGCCTCTTTTTCCACATTAAATTTGGGGGATTGAAGAGTCCCCTGGCCTGAACACGGAGCTATACAACTGTCTATACAGCTACAAAACCAAAAATCCAATCATTTTAGAGAAGGCCATAGTATTTCAGAAAGAAAGACACAAAAGATAATGATAAATAAGAAATCACAAAAAGCAAAGTAGACAGAGCCATGCGCATAACAATTTGAAACATGGGAACTCCTAAATATGTCTTTGGAATAAAACAAAATAAAACATGCATGTTTTTTTTTCTTAAACCCTTTGAAAGATTTAACATTAACAGCAACAAACGGTATTGCAAATAGTAAAATAAATAGGCTTGGTGGGAAATAGGTTGTGATTAAAGCAGGAATTAAAATAAAAGTAAAAGTAAAGTATAGTAAGTACATTAATACCAAAGAGTACAAAACGTTCCACACTAACAGAAAGCTTGTCAAGTGTTGAGCTTAGTCTGAAGAGAGTTTGTGTCTGACGGGTCCAAATCAGCAGCTGGTTCTGTAGGAAAATGCATTGTTCTTTTTCTTTCTATCTGTCTTTGTCATTGTCTGCAGATGGCACAACCAGGTTGGTTGGGGGTGTAGGAAACCATGAGGGACGTTTAGAAATCTTTTACCGTGGTCAATGGGGGACAGTGTGTGATGACGGCTGGACAGACTCCAACACACACGTAGTATGTCGACAGCTTGGTTACAGGTACTGTGCTGTACTCACATGCAATGATACCTTTTACTAAAAATAAATGTTTTGAATGCCTGCGTGACTAAATGTGTGGGTATGTGTGTACCTTGCAGGACGGGTGACACGCTCCTCTTTGAAGGGATACATACCACTCTAGTCCCACGCTTCGGGGTGGGGTCAGGTCCTATTCTTTTGGACGATGTGAGCTGCACGGGAAAAGAACCCAGCCTATTGTTGTGCAACAGGAGGGAGTGGCTTCGCCATGACTGCACACACCATGAAGATGTTAACATCGTATGCAGCCTTGAGCAAAGTGGAAGCACTCTTCCATCTAGTAAGATAGTTACTTATCTGATTGAGACCTACCCTTATAGATAACAGAACTATGTATGAGATTATTGGGTTGTATGAATGGTTAAGTATGATGTCAGATGTCATTGTATTTGAATCTGAAACTAGTTGAAAGCAAACAAAACAATGCATCATTCATAGACATTCCGGATTACTATCTGAAAGGATGATGATACATTTATAATAGATTAAAAACATTTAAAACTTTTAATAACCAGACCTTGTTATCTATAGCAACATTTTTCCAAATATTGTCACACAGAATATATCAGTAGTCTTACTACATTAGATTGTCTAATACAGAAAAATAGGACCATACAAAATTATTTTATAGAGTTGAATGCCTTTAATAATATAATTTAACTAAGGAGGATGTTTATTGGTGTGAAACGATTAAAAGTCGCAGGTAACATTTAGCATTAAAAATACAAATGTGAAGGACTGATTATGGGTCTGCATCTGCTGCTCTGAGAGCACCTCATGGTCTATTCAAGTACACCTTATCAACATTATGTTTTTGATGACCATAAATATTGTTTAAAACAGTCAAATGAGTTATTTATTTTTTGCTATTTTACTTATGCCAATGTCACATGAAAATAACTATTTAAACAGATGTGTTCACACTTTTTCTTCTCTGTTTACTATAAATATCAGCAATTTTTGCACTCCCCTTTAATTTAATCTGTTCACTTTTTCTATAACTGAGTAATTCATTCTCATTATTTTTAACATAGACAGTTTTATTTGGGTTTTTGACTATCTCCTTTAGTTTTCTTTTGTTAATTTCCTGTCTAAACTATGGGCTGCGCAGATTCCTAAGCCTTATTGTATTTTTCAGATCACATAATAGTTCTTTTCCTCTTGTTTGGCAGACAAGATGATATTTTGGATGCTTGAGACCACATTTAATGAAGTGCTTCTAAATCCTGATTATGTTTGTGTACGACTGGATTACTTAAATACTTCATTCCTTTTTAAAACAACATGATCTTTAGTTCTAATAACTTCAGGGTGCCGCAACCTAAATTATTTTATAATTCAGTACACAAGATTTTCTCTACCATTATTTTTACTTTGCCACATTGGGAGAACTGGCATGTATGGTTGAATTCGATGTGGTTTGGAATACGTTCTACTGGTCATGTGGAGTTTTCATCACACCATATTATTTTCACCGTGTTCTGCTTGATATCTGCAATTGTTTTTGTAAATTCTTAAGGCTCATTTGGGGGTTAACTTTGGGAAGACCAGCACTTGATGTTGGCCAAGTTCTATGATTTTGCATCTTTGTGGAGGTAACTTCAAAACTATGTTGTTAACTTTAAACTGCAGTAATGGATGTAATAAGGGACCTTAGAAGGGTAGGGTGTAATCCGCAGGTTACAGGAAACCAGGAACAACAAATCAGCTTGTGAGTCAGTAATTTATCTTAGTTTGAAACCAAAGCAAGCTGACCTGAAATCTGATGTCTGCCAAACTGATGTTGCAGCTAATTAGATCTCAACTCTTAGAAGGAAAAACAACATTCTCAAAGAGCCAGGTAATATAATCAATGCACAGTCCAACAAGCATTGCTTTTAGTTGCATGACTGGTCCCAGTTAGTTGGTCCAGTTATTGCTGCTTTTTAAAATGGCTGTGGTTTAACCTCTGATGTCACATATTGAAAACATACTGTTTCTGAGACATTTTGCATCACTTTATGGCAGAAACTTTATTAAAAAAAACCTGTTGTTTATATATGATACTGGTCTCCTGCATCCTGGTGAATACCAGTAAGCAGAAGATTACACTATGATAATCTTGAGCTATTCCATGGTCAGAAATACCATTTTTTTCAGATTTTGTTAAAGGGTCAAATTAAGTTTTCAGATTTTAAAAATTGGATGTTTCTGCCCAGTTTGTATGAATTCAGGCATTAAGGGTAAATGTACAAGACATGTTATGACCTGGCTTGCAGGAAAAAAAGGACATAACAAAAAATAAAAATATGCCAGATGGATGGTGCAGTTTAAGGGAATTTTATTGTCCCACAAGACAATTGACAACAACAGCAAAAAAAGTGGGAAGGGCAGATCAAACTAAACCAAACAAAATCAAACAGACCAAAATAAAACCCACAAAAAAACAGAAGAAGCACCACTAATAGAAAAAGAAAATCCAATGTCAAACTTAAGCCCACTCTCCACACAAAGAAAACCATGAAGCACAACAGTGAATTCAAAACAGCCTGAAAGGCTTTACGATCCACAACAAGTCTCTACGACAACAAAGGCAAAGTGGGCAAACTCCACAAAACAGCTAGCATCCTCCTCCTCAGCATCTGCAGGAAGTATTTCTTCCTGTTTTGGCTCATCCTTTTCAGGTGTGCCCTCACATGGTATTGTGCTCTCCACAACCAGCACACTAAACACACCCGAAGTAACCAACTGTTCCACCAGTCTAGCCGGAGAGCTGATAATGTTCAGCAGTCTGCAGCAGGTCAGATTTTTGGCAGCTGTCCAGAGGGAGAAGCAGAAAAGCTCTCCAAACTAAAGGCAGTAGCCATGATAACACATGCACAGTAAAAAGACCCACTCTCGGCACGGAGATCTCAAGAAATGGAGATCCCGGATGTGAATTGATGGCAGTCGAAACAAGAAAACTTAACCTATTAGTCCTGTTTTTAAAAGCACAACAGGCATCAGTGGGTATGCGTTCCCCCCAGTAAGGCCCCTCTTTGTAAGGAGAAACATGCACACTGAGCATGGTTCAAACTTTCTGAAACCTTTAGGAAGGGCTGAATTGTAGCATCATTAATCATTTAGTGTCTACACCCTCAAGACACCAATAAAGATGTGGTAAAGTTAGAAATGGATGAGGCCAAACAGTGGCTCAGATTTCACACTATTCAGACTACTAGATGTAGGATGTCTGAAATGCTGTTTTGATGAATCAGTTCAATGTCACTAAGAATTCTGTATGTTTTATTTTATATCCCATTTGATGATATTAGTATTGCTGCTTTGTCTGGAGCGCACATACAGATTGAAATAGCTGTTTCATTAGGTGGGTTTTAGGAGGCTTATCTTGTTTGGCAAGAGCCTGGGGGACACTCGTCCTACAAACATCCCACTTAAGAACTGTGTCATAATTGCTATCTGTGTGTGATTTTTCATGTGTGTTGGTGTTTGAGTGTTTATGTGTGTATAAATCTCTTCCTCCCCCCTAGCATGCCACAGGCAGATTAGTCTGTGTTTATTTTGGAAAAGGAATAAAAAAGCAGATAAATCAGGCAGTGCTTTGAACTCTGCCTGGTTCACTGTTAGAAACTAATGTCATATACTTGTGCTCCATAGTCTGTTTGAGTTATCCATGTAGCAATATCATTTTGTTGCATTTTTATAAAGGTTTTTTTTACATTGCTGAAAGTTAACAAGACTGTGATGGACCGGCAACTTGTCTAGGGTGTACTCTGTCTCTTGCCTGCTATCTTGCAACCCTGAATTGGATGAAGCTATAGAGAAAACGAATGAAGGAAATACTACAAGAAGTCATTCGGCTTCAAAGAGGTAGAAAGTTGATGTATTGATAAAATGGCAAACACAGTTAAATGCAGTGAAAACAGGTTCAACTACAGTTCAGTCCATTATGGGCATTTACATTTAATCATTATCTGAAATGACTTTTAAGCACATTCAGAATACAAATGGCTTTTTAAAAAAAAATCTGGCAGAATTGTGTTGTTTTAATAGTTTGATCATTTTTTTTATGTTTTGCACGGCCTAATTGAGACATACCCAGTGGTGAGGCTAAGTTTTTGCCATTTATACAACTTTAGAATCTGAATGAAGTGTAACAAAAGAGGTCAGTAAAACCAACCAGGATTGGAAAAGTTGGAAATATTTCTTTTCCACATGCCTGAGCTTGTTAAGCTTTTACTGCACTTACCGAAACAGGTAGTTATTAACTCTTGAAGAAACTCTTTATCTTTCTTTTGTTTGTTCTCTGGTTTATTTCCAGTCAGTGATAGAGTCAAGATCATGCATCATTGTGCAGTTTGGACTTGTGAAATGATTTTTGGCTTGAAGAACTGAATCAAATGCCAAATTAATCCGCTCCACAAAGTGCATACCTTTCAGATCACAGTTCAGACTTGTTCCATGTTGAAAATGATGCATAAATGTTTAAAGATATGACCTAGAAAGTCTGCATTTGCTAACTTAATAAAAAAAATGTCATGTGAACATTGGTAGTCACTGAAACAACTTGTTAAACTAAACTTGTCAGATTATTAGAAATGTGTGGATGTTCAAATGATTCTGTTATGTGACAAATATATCTCTCTGTCTGTGTGCCTGTCAGTTAAAAAAGGGAATATTGTTTGTGTTTTTAATCTTGAGAACAAACAAGGGTTTCATGAACAGCCAAAGTTAATTCCTCCACCTAAATCTTACCCTTTACACTGTATTTATCCCACACAAAAGCACCACTAAATGTCTGAATCTGGCATGTGACTGGACTTCAGGTTCAGTTCAGGCTGAAGGTGTTAGATAATTGTTTCTTTAATTGTGGTGTGCATTGTTTATAACTAAACAACACACAAGTTACATCCTTATTAGCTTTTAAACTATATGCTGAGCAGAAAAAATATATATGTTTCTTTCTGTAGCAACCAGAACTCAGACTGTAAAAGGAAAGTGGAAATGTCAACATATGGAAAAGTCATTAGTGTTCCCCCAGATTAGATTAGTCTTTGTGGTATTTTTGGGCATCTGTGTGCAAAGAGGTAATATTCAACATGAAGACTGATTTGACTAACAGCATGTGTGAAGGACACACATGTGTGTGTTGAGCAAGAACAAGACAGAACGAGACCAGAACCAAAAGAAAGTGAGAATAAGTAATATTCACTGAGTGAAGAATTAAAAAAAAATATTTTATGTTCCAAACTTAAAAAAAAACAGGTAGCTATTTCTACTACTTCTTTTGAAGTGAACATGTGTCCACATGCTCCGGCATTAACTCTACATGCCAACCTGGAGGATCAGGTTTGTTAGGAATGCATGTGTTGCTACTTTGAGGGGACTGAGGCCGTGTCTGAAGTAGTCGAAATGAGCATAAATAAATCTTTCAACATGCATGTCTGCATATTGTCAGTTTAAATTGAGGACGATGGTTGCCAACTGCAGACCTGGGACACCCCCCCCATCCACCTAACCTCATCACCAACTGCTTCCTCATGAGGAATTTATTGAGTTTCTCTCTGTAAGATTTTTGGGGCTTTACATTGCTGTGTTAAGAGCCTTGAAAATGCCTGCTGTCAACTCGAACTCTCTGCTTCATAAATCAAACTGAATGAAACTTTGTGTGCTTCCTGCAGATCTGCCTGTAAGGCTTGTGGGAGGAGAAAGCTCCAGGGAAGGACGTGTTGAGCTCTATCTGTCTGGTCAGTGGGGGACGGTCTGTGATGACGGATGGACGGATCATGATGCTGAGGTGGTGTGTCGACAGTTGGGCTACAGGTATTTCTATGAACACCTGTGTGTGAATGATTAACCTCCATCTACAGCCTAAAACCCTCCCAGAGTGCACGCAGAACTATTTAAGTAGCTAATTCCACACGTCTTACTGAATTTAAAAACGTAAATAAATACATATAACAAATAGGTTTGGAGCTTTTACATTATTGAGTAATTTAATATGTAATGCATTGATTAATCTTTTGATTGAATCAAAAGACAATGCATACAATGCTTCCTAAAGTTGCCTTTTGCAGCCCAAAGACTATTATTGGACCCCGCCTCCTTTGTCAATAAAACGAGACTGAGGTGGAACAGCATCTGTGTTTGAGCTGGACAAGCTGATGCTTTTCTGTAAGCACTGATGCAGTGCCAAGTTCCCCCTGTCTGGTATGTGAGAATTACCAAAAGTGGTGCAACAAGTTATGGTTTCATTATTTCAGTTTTTGTGCTTGTTAAATCTGTGAAATTAAACCATTCTAGCAGCAATCACATTATAAAGCACAAATAAGCACATCCAGCTCTACATATACCTTCACAGAGCCTTAAATGAGAGCGGGACACTGTTAAACGTTTTGCGAGGACAATCATTGCAAAAGCATGCCAAAGGACAAAATAAGTGGATCAAAGAGTTGGCAAGTTGAAATGATTGCTTCATGTGCTGCAAATAGCTGGTGGCTGCTCAAAGGCCAAATGTTTGCATCCCAAAAACAGCTCGAACTCAAGAAAATAAGCTGGAGTACCACATGCTTACACTAGATCTTCAGGTGTTTGGAGTTACTTTTGTCTGCATGTTGTTAGAAACATTGTGAATATGTATAATATTATCTACCTTTATAAAATATTGCATCAGTCAGAATGGTTGCTAGACTATAGAACAGATAGTTGCTGGGAGTGTAAACTTAGAGAATTTGTACTATTGATTTTGAGATATTTTTGCTTTAGAAATAGTTGAGATTATTGAGTTTTATGTTGAGTTTTTGCGTTAAATCTTAAATTCATTCAACCGTTATTTAAGAAATAATTTTCTACCATGTAAAAAATAAACAGATTTGGGCTTGCGACAGGAGCCATTTTGAATGTCTTGTGCCCCAACTTTTAAACTGAGTATCTGTACAAGCTTTCAAAGATGCATTGTATCGAGCACATTGACTGTGTAGGACATGTGGTAGGATGCAAATCTTTTTCTCTGATACTCTGATACGTTCCATAATCTCTTTTAGCTTTAGTCTATTTTATGGCTTGCTTTGGTTCGGGATGTTGGAAAAGTGGTTCAGCAAGTGGAGAGAGTCAGTTTTGAATTGTGGTTTTGCAATCTGATCACTCCATACATTAGACTCACTTAAGTGAATCCAGACTTCCAACTCTGTTTGCAAAATCCATCACCACCTCTTAGACTTGGCATTCATCTTGTGCTCAACCCCCTGCTTCTTTGTCTGTCCTTCATCTCTATATCTTTTTGTTTTCACTTCAAACTTCATCACACATGTCCTGAGTTTTAGGCTCACCCACAACTCCAATTCCAAAACAATCTGATGCTGCACAAAATGTAAATAATATAGAATGCAGTTATTTCCAAAACCTCAGAAACCCACATTTTATTCTCAGTAGAGCATAAATAGCATGTCAGATATTAAAACTGAAACATTTTATGGAAAATTTTAAACTCATTTAATGGCTGCAAAACATCCCAAAAAGCTGAAATAGAAATAAAAGACTGGAAAAAAATTTTCCTGAATGAAAAAAAAACTGAAGGAACATTTGACAACTAACATAATATGGCACCAGATCAATAACACGACTGATATAACGTGATTCTTTCAGAGAGGGAGAGTGTGGTGGATTTAGCTTTTAATAATGTGTTTCAGAAGGTGTGTTCAAGAAGGCAAAAGATGGATTTCAGTTCCCTCTCTGTTCAGATGGACCAGCCTGTCAGCCAACTTTTCTCCCAAAACAAATCCCAGAGGCATCTCATCTTCTTAAAAAAGGATTTATTACAATTTGTGATCAAGCTACATGGTATAATCAGAGCCGTTACATTGTGGAGATGATGCAGAACAAAGGAACACAAAAGGAATTTCTCAGCTCAAAGTCTTACAATCATTTAAACCCCAGTTTTCTGATCTATCCCCCGTCCAACACACTCAACCAATCACATTTCCATACTCCTGTCACAGTGTCCTAACCAGATGTAATCAATAATTACTTGTTGACAGTTTAAGGTCCAAGGCCATAATTGATCCCCTATCCTACTTGTTTTAAATACAACCGTACTGCAAATGACCTCGGCTCAAGAACTCTATCACAAGAGTCTCTTAGATGTAAAGAAAAGCAGAAGTCCACCAATCTGCAACAAACTGCATCTGAAAACTGCGGAATAATTTTAGAAAACGTTCCTCAACTTAAAACTGCAAAGACTTTTAAAAACTCCCATCATCCACAGTTTATAATATTGTCAAAAGATTCAGAGAACTGTAAGGAATCAGCACAAGGTTAAACTTGGATATTTTATGGAGCAGTGAAGCCTTAATTCCAAAATGCAATCCACAAATGCAGGTTGAAGCTGTAACATGCAAGAAAGAAGCTAAATGTTGACATAATCCAGAACCAAAGAACATTTAAAATGGTTTGGGACAGAAAGGAAAATGTTTTGGTCAAATGGATCAAAAGTTGATTTATTGATTTATTTTTTGTGGGAACCACTAACACAAAGTCCTACAGACTAAAACAAGAGAGGGACCATCAAGCTTGTTATCAGTGGACAGTTTAAAAGCCTGCATCACTAAGTTACGTTAATGACGGCACCGTCAATGCTAAAAATGACTTATAGGCTTTAGAGAAACATCTGTTCCTATTTAATTGTTGTTATTTCATTCTAGGCCTTGCATGCTTTAGCAAGACAATGTTAAACCCTAAACCCATCACAACAGTATGGCTTTGCAGGAAGAGCCTGAACAGTCCTGCCTGCATCCAGACATTTCACCAATAAAAATCTGGTAGTCTGAACCCAAAAATCTGGTAACAAAGGCCCAGGACTGTTGAGCAGCTAATCTTGCGCATGAATATAAAAATCCAGCAACTAGTTTACTCGCCTCCCAAATGTTTGCAGTTGTTGAAAGCGGAGGGGGGTGCTTCACAATGATAAACTTCACCCTGTTGCAATTGTTTGTGGCGTGTTGCTGCACTCAAAATCAAAATAAGCCAATTTTTCCCAAAAGATGGTAAAATGTCTCAGTTTCAACATCGATGTATGGGAATAAAATAGGGTCTTATGAGCTTTGTAAATCATTGCCTTTAATTTTTATTCACATTTTAAACAACATTCAGATTTTTTTGGAATTATATAAATATTCTGCTTTTCATTAAGTAATCTTTTATATTAAAATCTTTGAATACCATTGATGTAATTCATGATTAACTGCCAACTGCATTTATTTATGTATCAGTGACCTTTTACCCTGCTAAAATATATATCCAACAAAAGCACAGCTAACAAAAAATACTCTTTCAGTGACAGATATGTCAACGTGAAACAACCTGCATCTCGTTATTTCTTCTTTTTGAGACATTTTCTCAGTGAAAGCTACGAGACAGCTGATAAAACAAACTGTCTTCATGTCCTTCTCATCACTCCTCAGAGAAACTCCCTCAGCTACCCAATATTTTGTGACAG
>JBAMHV010000004.1:7179091-7189718 GCA_037177535.1 Pseudomugil gertrudae | reverse complement strand
GATAAAACAAACTGTCTTCATGTCCTTCTCATCACTCCTCAGAGAAACTCCCTCAGCTACCCAATATTTTGTGACAGATCAATGTGTAGCTGAAAGTAACATCTGGAGTGCATAACTGTGGAAGAGCTGAAGAAGATCCTTTAGAGGTGTGTAAAAGTCACGTTAGGACCATCAGTTTGTGTTAAGCAGGGTGCGGCATCATCTTATTATATATCTGATCCCTAAAGAGACAGAGGTTGCTCTGATGACCACAAAGTAAAATATATGCACACACTTACATACACACATAGCAACACACAAATATGTGTGTTAGTTATTCAGTCTGTTAAGACAGGCCTATTCCACGTTCACAAATGCAGTTTTTAAACTTTTTAATTTATTTTAATTTTAATTAATAAAAACATGACACTTTCAGAGAATTGAGGCAAATAAAGACTTAAAAAAATAGTGTTGTATAAGAATATTTTGACCCTAAACTAAGAACAGAATAGCGATAACATTAAATGTTTGGAAAAAGTATAGATATATTTTAGAAATATTTGCTTAATATAGATATTGAGCTCGGGATATGATGCTTTGGATACTTTCCTAAGATGTCTGGTCAAAAGTGTGTTAACTAGCATTCCTTCTTAACTACTACTGCTGTAGTTTAAAATATAAATGTTTTTCTCATTCTGACTTGAATCAATGTTGCTCAACAGATCAGTGTGTCATTTATCATCCTGTTAATAGCATATTTAGGTAGAGGTTTTACGTGAGCATAAGGCCTGAAGTGGAAGAAGGCCCGCCAGAAGAAGTAATGTAAATCCTTTAAATCTTAGTTCCTCTGCTCTGTTTCAGGAACATAGGGCCAGAAAGATTAATCACAAAAAAGTTTTTTCCATATAAACCCACATTGTAAATTAAAATCTTCACTGTTTTGTTTTCCAGCTACAGTCCAGCTACAGTACAGGGGGGGTTTGTTCTCCAGTTACAGGCTCTACATATCTTAAATACTAATGTTATATTAGGGATTTTTTTTATTTCACTTTCTCACCTTTGCAGCGTACAGCAATTTGTGCAAATTCATTAAAAACCTCTAATGTTATCAGAGTGCTCCTGTGTTACAAAACAATGCAATGATAGTTTTCTTAGTGTAAAAACAGGAGTGGCATGTTTCCAAGAAGCACTTGTGTCTGTAGCCTTTCAGCTGCCCTGAATCTTTTATCACACCCTTTAAATATTTATAACTGCTGTTCTAAATTATAAATATAAAGTTTATTGGCAGTGCATGAAGTAAGTTCTCTGAAAAATCCCTTTGTTCCCCCTGGTATCTTTAGTTTGGGTCTAAAAAAAGACTTTATTGATTGTCAACTGTTATAAATGTGTTGCCACAGAAACACACCCGTCAGGTGTGATGTCAGTCTTTAGGCATACCTCCAAATGACTTGGAGGTATGCCCTCTGCATGCTAAGTACTGCTCAGGGAGCTATTGTGTACAATGACACAACGGTAGATATCTTAGTAAGAGAAACGGGATTCCCATCGGATGACTGAGGTTGCAAGAGTCGTCACCCACCAAACACAAGGGATGAAACATAAAACTCTCTCTTTCAGTTATCTATCAATCTTAATTGAAATCAGTTACAGCCTATACATTCACAAGCACAACCAGACTTGTTTCTGAGAGCTGACTGAAAATTAAAGCCAGAGTTGACATGAAGATACAAGTTAAGCTGATGTCATGTTGTGTAAGTTGTGCATCACCGCTTGACTATGTTAAACAATGATATGTAAGCATACATGACATCACCTCTTACTCTAATTTCTGTTCTAAAAAGTCACATTTTAATTTGAATGACCTTCAACCACAGTTAATTTAGTCACTTATGACTGTGTTATTAGTTTTTTTATGTTCAACGCAATGACAATCAAATCCTCCTTCTCCAGTGGCGTTGCTAAGGCCCGCGTGATGGCGTACTTTGGGGAAGGGACAGGCACCATACATGTGGACAATGTGAAGTGCAGTGGAGAAGAACGTTCACTCGCAGACTGTATTAAACAGACACCTGGCACACACAACTGTCGTCACAGCGAAGACGCTGGGGTCATCTGCAACTACGGTGACTTGCAGCACAACAACAAAGAGGTGAAAGGTCAGTCAAATAGTCGGGAACAGTTCAACTTAATGTTTCCCTGAAGATAGATAAACTTTCTTTGCTTGATGTTGAGCGTCATAATACATTTAACATGCATTACAAATAAACCAAAAGCTAAAAAAAAGAACTGAAGAAAAAGTCAAGCGGTAAGATATTTTGCAGACAGTGTGGGACTGGTATGAGTGTATAATCCAGATGTTAAAATGGTAGAGCTGTATTATAGCTTCAACCTGTCTGTCATACATCAGGGCTCACTCACAGAGTGCTATCCATTACAAACACATGTGCTGTTGCTACCATTTCTTTCATGAACATACTTTTAAAGCCAAGAGCAGTCCAATGAGATGTTTTGTGTGTAGGCTTCCGCATCAGGTTGAAACTGACCTCTAATTTATTTACTTTCTAATCGAGTTCAGCTTCATGTTTGAGCTGTAAAAGATTCATTTCAACCATTTAGCTTTTGACCAGTCTAAATATTTAATAAGAGCAACATCTGAGCTGCAATGTATGGTTTAGCAATCATTACCCTTCCACACACTCTCATTTTTACACAACCAATGGCTCCTCTTTTGTCTCTGTCAGATCCTGTCAGCTCAATTTGTGGTTTGCGGCTCATACACACACGCCAACGTCGAATCATAGGAGGGGAAAACTCTCTGAGGTAAGCTGGAAGGGACAAAGGAGATTAATAACAGCCCACAGAGAGAGCCAGTCAGACAATGACCACATTACTAGTCCACATTTTACAGATGGAAAAGCTACAAAGGACATTTCCAAAAGAGTAGACTAGATCTGCACTAGGATTTTACACATAATGTAATGTAGCTGACACAAATATATAATAAAGAAACTCTTCATTATAAAAGTCAAATCTATGGTGTTCAAGCCATTGTGGCAAAAAAATAAAATAAAAAAAAACCTGCTGTGTTTGCAACATAAGACCGTGGTTTCAAGGAATGTTTCTATTCTTTATGATAAATTACACATAAACAATCTAAGCAGGGTGTTAGCTGACTTTTCCTGGTGATCACTCACGTAGCAGCGAGTACCAGCAGGAAAAGCTGCCAAAGAACTGTTGGCATTGCTGCTAGTGTGTGGAGTCTTGTACCTCTGTCAGTTTACAGGCAGTAAGCTGTGCGCTACATGATCACGGAACAATGTGCTTTAAGAAGTACGGTGTCACTAATATGTTAGAAACCTAGATTGACTTTGTTCAAATAGTTGTCAACAAAATAGTGAGGAATGAGGGCAGAACCACTCCACTTTATCACTTATTCTGTTCATATAACATTTGAAAACATCCTTTTTTTAGAAGCCTCCCCAAAAAATGTGAAAGTTTGGAAAATGTTTTAAAATTTGTAAAGTTTACAATGCCATGGAGAACCAATAAGTATTTAAGCAACATAACGTTAAAGGGAAGAGTAAAATATCAGCACAGGTTGGTTTATTTTATGAGTTTCCTGCAGCAAAAGCCTCAGCTGAATAGGGGCATTAATCTGTGGCCTGCATTACACGTGTTTGTAAAAGACCAGAGGAAAAAAAAAGCAACTTGAGGGGCAGATGTTTTATTATTGTGGTTCGTTTTTCAGGAGTGTGTACAAGTCCGGAGGGCCATGTTTACATTCACATTGCCTTATGTGAACTAATTCTTCCAGGCATGTTAGTGTTTAGTATCCTCAAAACAAGAAAAAATCACATAAATCCTATTGGTTAAATGACCCATTTGTGCTGTTTTTTATGACAGTAAAACTCATTTTATGGGATTTTCTAACATTGTCTGAAGATAGCTAAGTTAGCTTTAGCTAATACAGCAGTGCAGATTCAATCTTTGAGCAGATTTCTGCACTTTGAATAATAATGCATGCGTCCTGTACTGTGTGTTGTTTAAAGGGGTGGCTGGCCATGGCAGGCCGCCATTCGCTTGCGTGGATCTAAAGGAGACGGGAGGTTGGTGTGTGGAGCAACACTTATTGACACCTGCTGGGTCCTCACCTCAGCACATTGCTTCAAAAGGTCAAAAATGCACACTAACTCTTACACAAGCATGCATACCTTTTATTCTTTTGATTGAGTGTGTACGTTTTTCATGGAAATGTGAGCGTGCTTTTGCATATTGTTCTGCCTATTGTTTCAGATTTTGTGGTGTTTAGCATAAAGTCGATAATGTTGTGTGAGGTTATATGACCAGCATACATGGCAACATATTCAAGCTTGCCAATTACTGAAGAACCTAAAAGATGTTTGGATTAATTGGTGGTGGCTTTGGTTACAGCAGGTTGTGGGGACAAATGGATTGCTTCAACTGATACAGAAGCCTCTGCACAATGCTTACAATTTGAAATCAATCACCTAACACATACAGCAGAGAAGCTGTGTGTGTGTTTGATTATTCAGGAGTATTTTAAGTTTATTACCCAGCTTTTAATCCAAGCCTTTGGATTTGATAATAGAACTCTTCATCCTTACAGAGTTAGAAGCTTCATCGCTAGAGATGTTAATCTTGTCACATTACTGAAAAGAAGAATTAATTAGCTAAAGCCTTCACTTATAGTATTTTGGGGCTATTTTTATTGTCCAATGTAGGAAGTTTATAGAAGAACCTCTGCTTTGTTATGTATAAAGACTACTTATTATAAAACTTACTATATATATAACTACTATATTATAAAAGAATGGCAATGAGTCAGAAATGATTAAGTACATCATTAGTATAATCATAGCTTTGAAATGATTCAATTTACTTCTGCTGAACTTTAAATAAATCTAAATTCTACAGCAGAACTATAATTATTCTACAATAAAGGCTGATGTAAGGGTGTTGACCAACAAGAAAAAATAAATTATAGGTGTTATACTATTTCATTATACACTCATTTAGGACACTAATCTATAAACCAACTTACAAGAAATCAAACAATAGCAGCATAAGCAGCAGTCAGACAGCTGCAAGTCTAGTTAGACACAGGTATTGTCTTGTAGTGCTAAAGGCAGTAATTTGATGTCTAAATGTAATGATGGATGATTGTGAATCTATTGTTAAACAATTCTATAAAAGGAAAATCGATAGTGTGTGTTTAGTGTTGTGCTTTAAAACCTTCAATCTTATAAAACCTGAGACATTAAAAAGAGAGAAAGTACATTATACAGTATTTATATATTTTTATAATTATTCCTCAAATGATGTTTTTAACTACAGAACACATTTAAATTCATTGCTGGGCAAAATATGTGGACAATGGGGTTTTAAAAATGTTTAATTATTTAAGTGATGCAGAGGTGTTAGAAACTAATGTTAGAGTTCAGTACAATGAAGGGTTGACATTTCCTTTCAGAAGTCTGAACTACACACACACACACACACGTATATGTATATACTTTTTCCTGAGTAATAAAACAAATTATGCATGCATCTTTGTAACAGCAACAAACTGTCTAACAGACACATTTTAAAAGAGCTTCTTTGCTGACTTGTCTGTAGACCAAAGGTTCATCCCTTGAGTTGGGCTTTTTTTTTAAAGTATTTTTATATGCTTAGTATAAAATTACTTAAATCAAACCATTTTACAAAAGAAATGGATTGAAAATGAGTGAGTTTGTTAGAGAGATTTTAATAGAGCTTTAAAAAGCTTTGAAAACTATTGTTCATGATCAAAAATGTTTTAATGAAGTTTGTCTCCCTTAGAAGTGAGATATTAATAAATGGAACATGGCTTAATACTTTTGCACAGAACTGTATGTTGGCTACATGCATACAGATTTTACATAAATAATTGAACAAGCTTTACTTTTTAATTTGCACTCGAGCTGCCTGATGCTGTGAGAATGATCGTATTACATTAGTTCTTACACTCCCATTAGTAGGTTCAATAAAAGTGCCCTCATGTCAGTGGTCACATGCAGTAACACATTAGACCAAATTTATACCTTGTGACTCGACTGTACAGCTGGGGCCTTGCCAGCAGCAATATAACTGCTTTCAGTAATAAGTAACTACATGCAAAATGTCAATTTTAATCCGGATTTTCCACTGAATCGTTGCTGGTTATCCTATATTACCCCATAACCACAAGTAACTTTGTAAAATGTGTGTGTGAATTTTTATGTACTTAAAAGGTTGGTCAGCAGGGTCTGTGCCCTGCCAGAAACTCAGTGGCATTCACAGATCAAGAGATCTTTCCGGAAACACTCTACCATGTGTAACTGGACACAGACACTTGGCTCAGTCGAAAGGCCTCCTACACTTCTCTTCTCATCTTTCTCTTCCACCCATCTTTGTCCCCAGCTCACCCCGCTCCTCTCTCCTTCTCTTGCACTTCCTTTTGAAGAATCCAGACATGAATGACAAGTGCATTTAAGCATTAAATGTCAAGAATAAACTCATGAGTCATACTAAAACAAAACAGAGAGGCAGCAACAAGTTTATTTTCACCATCCCGTATATTATTGCTGAGGTATGGCAGACACAAACACTTCCTTAGTTTCAACAGGCCTCTCTTTCTCTTCCTTTGCAGGTATGGAAACAGCACTAAGCAGTACAAAGTGAGAGTGGGCGACTACCACTCCCTCGTCCCTGAGGAGCACGAAGAAGAGTACGGCGTTGATCAAATTGTCGTCCATCCAAGCTACCACTCTCACAGTAACGACTACGACCTAGCTTTGGTTCGTTTGTCACCGGGGGCAGTGGGCCAGACACCGGGGGAGTGTGTGTCATTCAGCCGTCATGTCCTTCCCGCCTGTCTGCCCATGAGGAAAGAGAGAGTGCTCAAGCAAGCCAGCAACTGTCACATTACTGGTTGGGGTGACACAGGTAATGATATTTGTGTTTGTCCGTGTGGATGTGTCCGTTTAGTGGATGGTTTTAAATGCACAATACAATTTTGTGGAACAAAAGCAGCTTCTGATTGAAGCTGCTTTGTTATAAATATGAGCCCTAAAAAAAAACAGAGCAGCCATAAAAAATCCAATTTTTAGGAATGTTTGAAATAAGACACACAATGCTCATCAATGTAACAAAGGAAAACAATGAACCTGCCTCTTTTTAAATGTATTTTTAACCAGTTTGACAATTTATCTGTTTACAAGAGGAAAAAATACTATTTAGAATAACGATGAGGTTAAACCAGAAAACAGGTTAAAGTGAAAATAAATCCCTCCCCAACACGTTGTCCATGTTTTACTTCATCTTTTGTCCTTCCCTACACTTCTCACCATACATTCACACATCTGTTAGTGATCTTTAAATTACATGCTGATGTCATTAATCATGGCAACTTAAGACCTGCAGAAGGTCACGCTCACACTATTCAAGAGCATGCACCCTCCTAAGTATGGTTTATCTCCGTTATGCTGGTGTGCCATAAAATGTGCACGGATATGTGGGTGGGTGGGTGGGAGAGAGAGAGATAGAGAGAGAGCTCGTTTACTTAAGTAAGAACAACACAGGCTATTTAAAGTGTGTGATGTTTAACGATGACTATTTGACTCGAAGTTGAAAGTCTGCTTTGTACAGCTGTTTGTGTTTGGTTATCTGCTGCTCTTTTGTCACACATGCACACAGATTTTCCACACTTACGCAGCACCTGGAGCTGCTGCAGAGAGCTACGGCACTATGTGAGCATGGGGACACCCACAGTGAGGTCTTACCACTGCTAGTGAGGAAATTCTTAAAAGAAAAAGTGGGAATTGTGGCTGGATCAAAGAGAGATACTTTTTTACACTGTTTTAGACTTAAGACACTTAAAATTGATTGATTGCCATTTTAAAACATGCTTCACAACATCATCTTAGGGCACTTTACAGACAGAATTTGAGCCAGTTCATAATAAATAGCCTTGCAAAGGAAAAACCAGCAGATTGGATTTAATCTTGACTTTAATCCAATCTCTCATTTTGAGCTGCATTTGGCTACTCTTATAGTTAGGGGTAGTCTGGCCATTCATTAGACCTTAAGCTTGATTTTGAAGGCAGAGAAGGTGTCTGCCTCTCAAACCCACAGTAAGAGCTGGTTCCATAGAGGGGCCTCATAGATGAAGGCCCTTCCACCCATTGTACTCTTAGAGACTCTGGAAATCCCAAGTAAACCTGCAGTCTGAGAGCAAAGTGCTCTTTTTGGAACATATGAAGCCATAAGATCTTTCATATACAATGGAGCTTGGTCTGGAGTGCTTTAAACATGAGGAAAAGATTTTTAAATTCTATCTTAAATCTAACAGGAAGCCATTGAAGGGAAGCTAAAACTGGGGAAATGCAATCTGTTAGTATGCTAACATTTGATAGCATCCTAAGCTACATACAAAAACAAAATAAAGTGTTTGAATAAACAGAAACCGGCCTGAGCTATAAGGTGTTTGGAGCTTTTGTACAGGCTGATGTAAAAAAATATGAAAATCTCAAGTTACTGACGTTTTAGGAATTGTCATCAAAATTTTTTATCTAAAGATCCTTCAAACTTTTAATTCTAAGCTCTTTCCTTTTTTAGGACGTTCATACTCAAAGACCCTACAGCAAGCCCCTCTTTCTCTTCTCCCAAGGCGACATTGTCAGCAGTATTACCATAGTGCCTTCACAAGCCGTATGCTCTGTGCGGGCAGCATCCAGCCAGAAAGGCGTGTGGACAGTTGCCGTGGTGACAGTGGAGGACCATTGGTGTGTGAGCGTCCAGGAGGGGGTTGGGTGGTTTATGGGGTTACATCCTGGGGTCATGCCTGCAGGACACAACAATCCCCTGGTGTTTACACCAAAGTTTCTGCTTTTAGTACTTGGATACGCAGAGTCATTGGACATGAAGAGAAAAAGCGATGAAAGATGACTGAGAAAGAGAAAAAGCAAACGACTCTCAGAACTCGATTGGTGGGATAACAACCAATGTAGCAAATATATATTTCAGTGAATTTGTCATAAAATGATTATCTAATTGAAAGTTAGGGCAATTTGACTTTCAAACTGAGAGGATAAAAGGACAATGCTGGACTTCAGCCTCCTAGATTTTTTTTCTAAGAGCAGAGCTCTTTGCTGTTATCCAAGTCACAAGCACTTCATGGTTTCTGTTCATAATACCGAATGTTTCAGTATTAAATCAAGAGAACACTCATGAATAAGCCATAACTTAAACATTTCTGTTGTTTTGCTGTTGCATACGACGCATTGTTTAAAATGTTTTGTGCCAGCTTTTGTTACAAAGTGATTTTTTTTATTTATAATAGCAATTATTTGGTTAGGTTGAAAAGGGACCAAACATTATGTGATAACAGACTGTCCGTGCATGTTCTCATGCATGTAGAGTAAAGCAAAGGCATGACATGACTTTGCACACTTGCACTAAAAAACTCTCTTTGGTATTCTTACTGCATGATATTCAGTGCTCCTAGGTATGTAGTCAACACAGTCATATAGACATTTGATGAAGTGGAATATGTCTCTAAACCTCATTTAATTTTTATGTAACATTATGTAAGATTTCTTGATTCTGTTCATTGTTTTACTGTGTGTGAAGCAGATTTCAGGTCTTAATATTCCTCAGGCTTTTTTTTTACTTAATATGTGACATATATTAGTCATTGTAAATGTGCTAATTGGTGTTTACATAGAAAAGAAGGCGATTCTGAATTTAAGCACAGAACAGCATCTCTTCATTGGAGAGACATTTGGTTGTATGACATTCATGTTTCTGAGCAAAGACACTTGAAGAAATTAATCCTACACTTCTTCCTTATATGTTGTGTATCTTTTGAAATGTAATGAACTGTAACATCTCATAAACTAACATTTTTATAAGTCAGAGTTTGACGTGTTTTTATTCTAAACAGTGAAGAGGTTTCATAATCGTTGCAAGCTGTTTCTGTTAATGATCTGGTTATGAAGTGGTTGCTGCACTTTATGTCACATGTTTTTGCCATATATTTATCAGATGGCACCTGCTGCAGCAACAGAGCTTTTCCAGCTTTGCCTCTGACAGCTAACTGTCAGATCGAGCAACCCTGTGTCAGACACTGTGTATGCACGCATCTACACACAGCTTCACTGGTATGTCTCATTATGTTGACAGGAATGGCAGCTGACATCTGACTTGTCCTCATTTACAAGGCAAGGATGAGTATTTACAGCAAAATCTTGATTTGGATATATGCCTGGATAGGAAATATAAAATTTAAATATGGTAAATGGAGTTATAGTTATATAGCACTTTTTTAGTCTTTTCAAAGCGCTTTACACTATGTAGTCACATTCACCCATTCACACACAAACTCACAACCCAAAAGGCACATCGGCCCCTGGGTTTTGTTTTTTTTTGGGGGGCGGGGGGTTGTTCAGTGTCTGGCCCAAAAACACTTCAGCATGTAGCCATGGAAAGCCTGGAATTAGACTCCTGACTTTGCAGTTGAAAGACAACTGAGCTGCTGCCTATATATGTGCCTTTTATACAGGTGATTAGTTAGAACAGGTGTCTTCAATTCAGGTAAGTTGATTGGGAGTGTCTAACCGCTCTGAGA
>JBAMHV010000004.1:7164136-7177819 GCA_037177535.1 Pseudomugil gertrudae | reverse complement strand
TTTACTTATGAATTGGCAAAACAAGATAGATGCCATGTAACTTACCTTTGAGGTAAAACAGTCGACAATCTTTAAAAACCACCTTGGCGAGATGCTGCACAAACGCTCACTCATACATTGTGGCATTGAAAACAACAAAAGTAAATGATGTCAGTCATATGCATTTCTTTATTTTGGTTTTTGTGTTTGACATATAGGGTTCTTTGCATTCAAACTGAAGCTAAACAACAGAGGCCACTGGCTTGAAAAAAGGAAATTGAGAATGTTGAGACCTAAATGAAACACTGACTAAATAAAACTTACCTGCAGTTTCATCAGCTTCTAGGGGATCTTAAAGGATTTGTGAATTAAATGTGATTTCACTGAGGCTGATTTTGGTCATTTTGGAACTGAGATCATGCTCAGTGTACAATGACTGGGCTTGGCTTCAGTTACTCATTTCCAGTCCAAACCTTCCAGTGAAAGTGTCAAGTGACATCTTGAATGGGTAAACAAGGTAACCAGATGAACTAGACCTAGTTCCACTTAAAAAAATAATTTACAATTTAAACGAGTCCATAACGACAGCTTGTCATTCACCCTGAGTCCATGCACTTATCTCACGTTCTTATTCTTTAACTGTGACCGAATTCAAAATGAAACAAACTCAAATAGGGAGAAAATGCAAACCATAAAAATGTGAGGTTTTATGTTTCTTTTTTTTGTTGTTTTTGTTTTGAAGATACGTGGAACAGACCTTAGTGCAAAGTCATCTCTATGGAAACCACGCACAGCTGACCAGCGCTGCTCTGGCACCACAAGTTACCGAAAAAAAGAAACCAAAGATGAATAATAATCAAAGTCACTGCAGGTCTGCACGAGAGTCAGTTCAGAACAGGGTTTGTGCATCAAAGACGGCAAATCTTCATCGTTTCCCATAATCCTCTGCGTCATTATAACGTGATGCTCACTTTGAGCTTCACGTTTATTCAGAGCTGTCCTCATCTGCAGTATCCATCCATCCATCCATCCATCCATCCATCCATCATCCATCCATCCATCCATCCATCCATCCATCCATCCAATTCCAGCTCCCAAACTTTCTTTGCACTAACATGACTTCTGTTCCATTCAGCAGCATCACAGATGTGATAAGGCATCCCATCCTTGTCTTCACCTCAGGGTGTGCTAAAAGGGTGCAGACAGTGCATCTGAAAGTCAGGTGCTCCTTGTCACTTCCTCTTGGTTGTCTTGGTCTTTAACCCTGGCTCATGGATGCAAAGGTTATCTAACCTTCAGAAAGTGTTAGAGAGGGAGTGGATGGAGAGAAAGGCAGAAAAGAGAGGGGAAAATGGGATAAAGTAATTTAATTGCACTTTTGTTTACTTATTGATTTAAATGCCGACCGTGGAGATGGAAAGAAAAGTGGAAAATCTAGCCAGACATATAAAGTGGCTCCCTATGATTCATCTGTATGATTCACTGAGTCCACAAACAAAACGGCTAATGATGTTAAGCACTTCAGAAGAAAGGGGACTTTGCAGAGATCATGGCTGTCATGGTTTAAGGGTTTAGTTTTTGTTTCTTTGCTTTAGTGTTAATCTTATACTCTGGATTTACATATTTTGTATTCTAGTCAGCTTAATTTTTAGATTGGTTTTCGTTCTGCATTAATAAGCTTTTGTTAAAGTTAATCTTGGTTTCCTTGTTTTGTGTTCAGTGTTTGCTTGCAACAAAGTTGCTTTGTATTTGCCATTGCTCTTGGTATATGTTAGTGTAAGAATACATTCATCTACATTGATAGTTTCTATTCATATTGAAATTTGAGCAAATCTTTGAATGGTTACGTTATGTTGTCCTGAAAAGAGATTACAGACCGAGCCCTGCTATAATCTTGCATATTTATATTTGATGTTTCATCATATGCACTGTTCCTTTTTAAACATTAAAATAAATGAAAAATAAACTCAAATTTGAAAAGACATTTGGACTTCTCAACAATTGCATTGTTCTTATAACCACTGGATAACCACTGTTTTTTTTTATTATTCCAAATTGATGACGAAAACGCAGATATTTAGAGGTCTGGTGTATAACTCTGCTGAAGTCATACTGTACTACCTTTGTTATTATCACTAAGCTTTAAAAATAATTTTCTGAGACTTTCAACAGTTGTTTAATTAAAATCCTATTTTAAGATCCTCACACACATCCAAAGCTGTCGGTAACCTTTTTACTTTTCCAGTCCTTTTATTTGTTTGGTAAGTTTTTAAAATGTTCATTAGCTTTAAATCTTGCTTTCTCCCTGTGTATTTGTGTCCTTATCCATCGTATTGTTTGACAAAGGTGAATCCACATCATGTGTTTCACCGTACAAAGAGGCATTAAAGACACTTGAAATATGTTCTAAGGTCAAGTCAGCTGGATTTTGTAACACTACCCCAGTATTTACCATTCTTTGTGTTTTATATGGGCAACTGGGACTTGTTTAAAAAAGAAATGAAGAAAGCTAATCGTTTTAGTAAAATATTCAAGATGTAGATTACATGCTAAAATAGATACAAAATAAACAAGAATCAACTCAAGCTGTAGCTTATTTTAGGAACAACAAATGTTAAAAAACATTTTGGTAAATCTAACATTCCTGTGCTTTAAAGAAACAAATCCCTGTTCATCCTAATTTATGGTGAATTGGGTGTCACACTGAGGAGCTGAATTAAGGGTTAAAAGTTTGCAATTATGGATCAAAAGGTTCAATAAATAACCTTTATATAACATGTATGATGGTGACATGAGCATTCTGCTGACCTTCTGCAGCTCTTCTCTTAGCCAAGACGGTAGAGGTTGTCCAAGACGATGTAAAAGCTTTGACAGCTCCACGTTGTGGTCTCTGTAGTACCTGGAGAGGTACGCGCGAGCCTGGAGAACAGCAGGAAAAAAATGAGAGAATCGATAGACAGGGGGGAAAGAAGAAAGGAAAAAAGATGTGGAAAAGAGACATGTGGAGAGGGGAAAGAAATGAGCATGTACAGAACTGAAGGTAAAGAATATATATATATACACACACACACTATGTGGCATAAACTGCTATATGGCATAAGCAGAACAAAGAAAAGAGAGGCTGGAGAGGAGAGAAGAAAATTACATGAAGAATACATGAGATCACTCCTCCTCTCTTGTCTCTCCCCCCTGCTGTTCACTCCATCACCTCTGTCCTCTCCTGGCCTCTCCCTGTGTCTACACGGTGAAAGCTCAAATGCATTTTAATTACAGATGACGCACAGTCACAGCCACTGGTCGTGAGTGAACCCATGTGTGGTGACAGACTGTATCTATGAGTTTGTCTTCCTATGATAGTGCCATGTCTGGTTTTTGGCAACACATATTTAGAGATGGACGATATTATTGGCTGATATCTGCAATAAAATGTGATATTGGAAAAAAATCTGTATTGTTTTTTTTTTATTGACAGCTTTTACACAAAATGTACACATTATGTCAAACTATAAGCGAAGCTAAGTCTCCTCTAACTCAAAATGACAAAAGATGTCATGTATAGTTTTCCAGATATGTTTGTTTCTCACGTCTACCAATAAATCCTGTGGCTGTAGCATCATCAAACAGCTTCGTTACTTTCAGCATAAGGAGCTTGGATAGAGACTCGTCCACATGGTATGGAATTATTTCAGTGCCTGCAGACAATAAACTTACCACATTTCTTTTTTTTTATTTTTTTATTTTGGGGGGGGGGGTTATTGAACCTCCCCAACATTTACAGATGTGGATTTCCTTCTTTTCCTAATCTTCTCCATTTGCAATCACCCAGGTAATCATATTTTTCAGTTTTTGGTTGAGTCAGATTTGTTGACATTTTATAACTCTATTGCACGCTGAGTCTATTGATCATTATTTATATCTTTATTTACTTATTTAAAAAATTTGTCAAAATGGAGAAGATTATGGGTCGTGACACCCTAAACGTTCTTTTATTTATTTTGGTAACACTTTAAGCATTTAGGTCACATCTGTATGTCTGTTCTTGAGCATGAAACTATTAAAAGAACTGAAACACATTTACCTCCGGCTCCATTGGAGGGTACTTCCTGCCTTTGCTTTTTCCCAAACATTTAGTCCTTCCACCCTCAAGAAGCTGACACCAGAAGCCTTTCTGAGGGTCAAAGCTAAAAAATAAATAGCAAGAACAAATGACACATTAGATTATTATTTTTTAAATTCTCTAAAACACATTAAATGTTTTTTTTTAAGAAAGTGAGAGATGATCTGTTGAGAGTCTTTTACTTTTATTTAAGAAGAATGTTGTTGTGGTGTGAGTGCAACTCACTGTCATTTGTAATCATACATTATGCACAACATGCTAAAGGATCAAAATCAGCCACTGGAAATGGGGAGTTACATGCTCCCAGTATCTCCAGTTCAGCTGATCAAGAGCAAAATTAACTGTCAAAGCTTTAACAAGTGAACTTTATAGACCTCAACACACCTGTACTATATTTAAAGTGGCCTCATCTTTAAAAAAAAAACCTACTTGAAAACAGGAGACAGTTTGTGCAGACAAAACAGACTAAATTATTACATGTTAATCAGACTCCATCTGAATCCTCACATGTTGCTCTCCCCCACTAGTATGGACACAGTATGTACACACGTTTCTAACCTTTGGTGTACATTTATAATATTGTATAAAACTGTGAGATGGACAAACAAAAAATCCAAAACCTTTTTTCTTTTTTTTGTCTGCATGAGCTGAACAGACACATCTAAAGCTCCAGTATCACATAGACACTAATCCTATATATTTTAATCAAATATGCACACATTTTTTAAAATAGTTTTTTTTTTTACAAAATCACTGATCTAATGCTAATTGTTCTTACTTTAAATGATCTAATGTTAATTCAGGACAAAAATATCTCACTTGATTCTCTTGAACAAACAACAATGAGTCTCGTGCGGTGGAAAGAGAACGCATTAGGAAACACATCTACAAACAAGAAATTCCACTTGGGATTCCGAGGCAAAACCACTTTCTATGACACAATGTTGAAAATGCACAAACTTGAAGAATAAATTTTTCAATGAGTATGATTCCTCTATAAAAACCCTCTTCACAGCTCTATGAGTATCCCTTGTGAATAAAATGCTCTTTCTAGCAGAGTGCAAGGACTGTTGCAGCCCCAGAGTTTGTCATGAGACAACCTGCCACAGGCAGAATGGTGGATGACTGAGAGGAAAAAATAAAGCATTTTTCCACATGTATTTATATGATGAAGACATTATTGTGTTCTCATATATTCTCTTTATGATTATTAGACATATTTAGTAGTAGTAGAGTATTTTAATCTCCACATACAATTGCTTATATAGCATAAATATATTAATTATATATAGAATTTAAATGATAAATGTATGTATATTTAGGTGCCGTATTCTTGTGTTTTAGTGGTTAAAGATTAAAATGAAATGCATCTTCTGATGCATAAAGGATAAAGTGTATGTGTCAAGTTGCCTTCTTGTTTTTGACTAACAGGACAGGAAGAAAAAAGAGAAAATTGCATAAATAGGTCTACATTTAAATGGCCTGTCCTTTTCCATGAAAAACATAAATATACCAAAACATTGGGCATTTTAGTTTTTATCTAAAGTATGTACACACCAGTACACACAAAGTGCCTTCATTAGGCTGTCAAAAGGCATCTTTTTACAAATAATTTGTACATCAGTGGGCGCATTTTAAGATAGAAGCTCTCTCTCTGTCCTAGTGAGAGCCACAAAAAGTCTAGATGTCCCTGTCTGGAGGCTTGAGGACTCACAGGCTGTTTGCATTCTGATGAGTGGCACTTCAGAAATAAACACTTACCCACTCTTCCGTAAAGGTCACATAAAACATGTCTAATGGAGAAAGAGTTGAGACAAAAAGATTCCCTAAGCTACACTGTATGATCAAATAAAGAAAAGAAAAAAGGCAGACAATGCTGGACCACTTTGAGAATTATTTTCCACAAACAGTAACTGTGACAAACTTGCCTTGATATGATGCTGATATGTCCTCATATTAGTGTGAGTTGCATTCATTTTTCACTAGTTAAAACACACACGTTCCAGCGCATTCCAATTATTCTCAATGTTGTTAGTCTGGAGTTTGCTGATGCTAATCTATGTTTAAAAAGGACCTCGCGCTTCCTACATCACTATTAAACGTTTGATCCCAAAGCATACTGACACCAAACAGCTGAAGTAACTCACACAGGTACGATCTTTTACACAGCATTCTTGTAGGTCAAAGAGTTGACTTCAAAATCCCGCTGTTACTTTATAAAGCACTGAATAGTTTAGCAAAATATGTTCTGGATTGTCTGTTTAGTTACAGACCAATCAGATCCCTCAGATCACCTGTCAGCTCTAAAGATGTCGAGCAGCGTTCAGTTTTTATGCCCCTCATGTGTGGAACAAACTCCCAGAAAACTACAGGTCTCAAGGTATCAAACTTTATTTTCACCACTTCAGCAGAACAGCTAATAATTCCTCACACTATAAATTTTATTTCATACATTTTTGTAAAGTGTATTTTTAATGCTAAGCTTTACCATTTTTATGTAAAACACTTTTGACTTGTCTTGAACTGTCTTATTACTATACCTATACAAATAAACTTAACCCTTGCTTTACTACACGATGCCCAATATTGGCAACAATACTCTCCTATAGTAACAGCGCAGGAGAGCACCATTGCTTAAAACACACTCCAAGATAATGACAAGGAATCTGAGGAGTTCACCCAGCCTTCAGTCTGTCCAGATAACCATATGATTGTGTTTGTTGGAAGCAAACTCACAAGGGCCACATAATCTATTCCTAAAATCCCATTAGCAGACTGTCTCTTGGCCATGTTCTGACATGTCAGAGTGCATTGAGTGCCAAAAAGTGGACCTTAAAGTTCTGGCAGATTGATGCGTTTTTATAAAAGATTATAAGTCTGTAAGTTATTAAACACATTTGTTTATTTAGTTTATCATAAATCCATCCATTTTCTACCGCTTCTCCCTGAATGGGGTCGCGGGGGGGCTGGAGCAAATCCCAGCTTACATCGGGCGAGAGGCGGGGTATACCCTGGACTGGTCGCCAGTTTTATCATAAATCATTTTGCTAATACTTAATCATATTTAAATAATATTTAAATCTCTCATATTTTCCACTTTTTTCTTTTCTATATAGGAATTAGTGAAAAAAAATCTACATAAGGCCATGTAATCACAATGGTGTCTGTTTTAGGGTCTGACGGCACATGGCAACAAGCACTAGGAAACAGAACATATTGCAGTGCATGAGATTTTTGTCCAGTAGGTGTCAGCCTTCCCACAGATTTAGAATTGGAGACTTGTTACCAATTTTATCTAGAACAACTGTCTATCACAGTGTGCTCTAGGTGAAAGGTGGCACAGTGTATAAGACACTTACGTAAGAGCCTGGGAGTAGTTGAAGTGAGGAGTGACGCCCAGGAACTTTTGTACCTCATCCATCACCGCCGCAGGGTCACTTCTTAGCTGATGGCCGTCTATAATCATCACCTTCACACAGACACATCCATACAGTGACACTGGGTTGTATTAGATGGCTGATTGGTGCAGCATGCATACAAAGCAGGGCGGGCTGCTTTAGGTAAATTTGTTTTATCAGTCAGTTCAACTACAACTTTAACATTTGTTTATGTAATAGTTTTGCTGTTTGCAGATGTGCATGTGTATAGGCTTTTATTTGTGAAAATGCTACCTGGTTAGCGGGATAGTATGTCAGCCACCTCTCCAAGTGTGTAGCATAAAGACCAGGGACGAGACAACGGTTCTGCAGGGAGCGCAGCTCGGCAGGTGCCCCCTTTCTCGCACTGATGACATCATAGAAGGTGAACTGCAGGGCTGCCTGGTCCTCATGAGCTCTTTGATGCTGCAGAAGACAGATAACAACCAAATAAGCTTCAAAGCGGTTACTCTGGACACAACAGCGATTTTTCTTTTTTTCTTCTACGTGGTGGAGAAAAACAACTTATTTCAAATGGCACACACTTGACATTTATATCTAATTGATCAAACTGACTTCAACAAAAGATTTCAACATCTTCTGACATTTGCTGTATTGAGATTTGTAAATGAGGACACATTTATGAAACTAATATAATCACCTATTAACTGCATCCCAGAGCACTATTTAGATAAAAACTATTTTATTTGATGCATGCAACAAAAGAGATCGAAAAATGATGCATGTGCAAGTGTTTATATTCAATATATTCTGTGTGCTTGTGTGCTGTGCTTACTTGATACCAGCTGTAGGCCCTGTCAGAGGGGTTGATGAGCAGGGTGATAATCTTGGCCTTGGGCAGCAGGACAGCAGCTCGCCGTGGGGTCTCCTCTGAGGGGAAGTAGTTGGCACTCTTCTCAAACAGGAAGTCCGTGCTAATATTAGAGGGCACCGGGAAAAACTCCATGTACCTGAGGTAAAACGGAAGCACACTAAAGATGCACGCCTCACACAGAAATATGTAATTACTGCAAGCTCATGTTTTTTCAAAGTCAGATGCAACTCCTAAAGTTGCTAAGCTGTAGCCTTCATTTGCACTTAAACAAACCTGACATAACCTGATGATATAGTTTAGCCAAGTTTTTTTTAAGCATTCTCAGAGCCAAGTACTTAAAGATGACTTGGGAGAATGCACCAGCTGTGTCTGTGTCAGCTAAGTAACCAATTTATGGGTCAATTTGGACAGCCATATGTCTCTTGGCTTATTTTTTCTGGCATAAAGGATCATTTTGCGGATGCTGTTGTGCTGTTTTAAACAGCTTATTGTATCATCAAAGTAGGCAAGACTTACAACAGCCTATAACAAGCTCACAAAAACAAATGTTTGTTTGTTTGTTTGTTTTTTATTTCACCTTCTGCCCTGACAAATGAAAGACAAAGGAAAGATGGGGTAAGTGTGTGCTTGCGTGTGCTGTTACCAGTCAATTCCTTTGTGGTAGTTGTTGGTGTTAAAGAACTGGACCTCCTCATAAGTCTTTGGACTGGGAAAGTTGCTGGAGATGGAGGGGTGCATGAGTAGAAAGAGATAAAGCGCTGTCGTTCCTGGAAGAAAGGGCATAATTCATAACTGGCTCGTTAATTCAGCTCAGCAGAGGGAAGTCTCTTTGTGTGTGTACGTGTGAATGTGTTTTAGCATGTGTGAAAGCCATCATCTACTGATCCATACTGAGAAATCTTCACTCTGCAAATTTATATGTTGCTGAGATTTCACAAAGTGTGTGTGTGTTCCTGCAAAGATCAGATGTTGCTTCTATCAAATGACTTGGAAGCATCTGACACCAATCAGCAGTGAGGCCATGGTCTTGCCCTCTGTCTCACCCTCACCAGCACGCCTTTCACCCAGTTCCCTTCGCACACTTTCATACATTTACTCCAACAAAATGTGAATTTATTGTAATGTAATTGTTGTTGGGTTTCTAATGTCGCTATAATGACCTCTCCTTCCAATTGGGAGGTTATCACCCAGATAATTAGCAGTTAAGCTGGACCTCCTCACCTCTCACCCAAAACGGCAGCAATTACAATTCCAGAAATCACACAGAGGCAACATTCATGATCCAAATAGTGTCGACACATTTTTTAATAACCTTCTCTTTTTGAGTCTCTTTGATGGAGACAGTGAGAGAAAAAGAAAGACAGAGACATTGCTATCTCAATGCTGTATCTGCTTCTAAAGAAGACAGCATGTGGGTGGAAGAAAAGAGGTAAGAGCTTTCTCCTTTGTCTCCCTCTGACAGAGGTAAAGGCACGAGAGGGGGCTTACATGAAAAAGCTCTGATGTAAACACCTGTGCACATACAGGGAGTCTCTGTGATGCATGTACATGTCTGAACGCGTGTTTGTGTGCTTCTTACCTGTTTTCTGTGGTCCTACAACCATGAATTTGGGCAGCCTGTCACAGGTTTTCTCTTTAGACCAAATGTCTTTATGCCGTTTGTCATCACATGGGTTCTACAAAGGTGCAGGAAAGCATTCATGTTCATGTAGTAAAAACAAACATGCACCGGTTTATCCTGGAGGATTTACCACAAAGAACTCATAAATGAGTTATGATTTTTTTTGTGTGTATCTTGAATACTGCTGCAACTAAGTGCTGATTTTAAAGACACCGGCAAGTCACATTAGCTGAATGTATATTCTCAAACAATAATACAAAGGAGCCCCAAAAACTTTTAACTAGATTTTGCTACTCAAACTTTACAACAAAGCGAATAAATCACAGGTAAAAGAAAACAAAAGCTACACAAAACAGGAAACACTACCTAAATCAAAGCCCTTCTCATGTTTTCTTATAACAGAGAAACACAAACGCAAGGGAATTAAGAATATAGAACTAATGTAACTATTTTATTTTTTATCTTTTCAAAATAAAAAAAAATCTACATTGTAAAAAAGAAACATTACTCTCAAAAAACAAAGAAATAACTGTATAATAAGCAAAAGCATACACACAAGCTCATACACGCTGGTACGTAGCTGTCCAAACACACCTGCCAGAGTGGGTTCCTTTGTTCAGGAAAAAGCTGGAAATATTTGTGCGCAAGCTGGAGAGGTGGGAGCGTGTAGAGCTTCAGGTTCGTCCATGAGCGAAGGAAGGAGGCCAGGTGGACAAATGTGTAAAGACCCAGTCGATCGTTGCCGTAGTTAGACAGATGGGTCATGAATATGCTTATCTGGACAGAAAAACAGATGGGAGAAAAAAAGCGAATGAAAAGATGAAAAATTCAGCAAAAAAACTACGACAAAGTCTAAATCCCAATTTTAAAGTTTGCTCATTTGTTGTCAGTGAAAGGCGGAAAAATCTGTTTTTATGTTTGAAGGTGTTAAAGTCACTAACTGTGCAGCTGTCCAGTAAGTATCAATATCTGCTATAAGTAGCTTTTGTAAGGTAAAATTATGCATTAACTTTCAGCCCAGAACAGTTTCAAGTACAAAAAAGGTAAACAGATAAACTGAAACTCATGCTTTCACTGGATAAAGCTGAGGAGACAGCATAATACTCCTCAGAGGATCTGGGTGAACAGAGAAATGCAGCTACACACCAGAGAGTGTGTCAGAGTGTGTATGTGATGGTTAATGTGTGTGAGGAAGAAGGAGACACTCAGAGGCAGCGAAGGAGCGATAGTGTGTCGGTCCAGGCTATCTGTCCACGCCTCAGTGCTTTTATAGGCTGATCAAAGAGACAAGCTAAGATAACTGCTGCAGACAAATGCACACAGAAACACACACACACACACAGTGGTGTCCATACATTTTTGTGATTGTACAGAGCAATGGGAATGTGTCTGGATAAAACGGTAACATCAACCATTAAGATATTAATTATTTGTTGAATCTGAGCACGTGTCTCTCTTTGTGCAAGAGTGATTGTGTGTCAGCAGTGGATGATGTTTATGAATATGAACACACACACATGCCAGCCACACTTTGAAGGGTTTAATTGTGACTTACATTCAGTTTGACTTGTTTCATCGTACAGTAACCTCAGCCAAAGCTCACTATAATCTTGAAAGAGTCTCGTTTCAGAATTTTTATGTTTTTTGAGTCCAAATCAAACGCATATTCCCAAGATGCATTTGTGTAAATGGCTTCTACAGCATAAAGAACTACAGAAAACAAACTCATCCAAACGTGGATTCATCCAAATGTGCATGGTGAAAGTTCTGGTGACAGGATTGTCGGTGCTTGTCTTAAACATCTAAGGTTGCCGTAGATACGGAGAGACACACTGTCGGGGGCTTGATGGATCAGCGTCCGGCTGACCTGGAAAGCTGTTCGGAATACTGAATGGTTGCGAATGCTGATGGGACAAACATGTTGACTTGTACGTGTGTAAGAGACTATTGCAGGGTGAAGAGGGAAACTGGCTACTTTAGTGTTCTTTTTTCTGATGGAGAACCCATACGGAGAGAAAAGGGTGACAAAGATTTGCATTTTTAATGTATGTGGATGTTATCTCATGTCAACATGTTTGTGCATTTGTGTATGTAGGAATGCGATCGCAGTCCTATGCATTTGCCACTGCCTTTTTATCTGAGCAAAAAAAGCAGCACGGCATTCAGACTTCCCCGCTTCTTATCAATCTAGCTGGCGTAAGAGCAACAATGTGGAACCACTGTGAAGGCATCAACAAGCAATAAATCAGGAACATTTGAAAGACATGCCAGCAAAAAAACATTTCTTTGTCCCTCCTCTCCAAAAAATGGTAAAGTTAAAAACCCCAGACCTCCTTATTCACAGTATGCACAAGTGGAAAAGTTGAGGCACAATTCTCAGGAAAATCTGACTCGCTGGATTCATCTATTCAAATTAGCAATTGAGAAGGGACATTTACCACAGCGTATGTCAGTAAACAGGGGTTGAGATGTGAATATAAACTGTGTAAAGGAAATCCAGGAAATCTGACCAGGGTAAATAAAAACCATTTCAAAGTCCTTTTTGTGCCATTTTGTGCTATCTGAAAGCAGGCAAGGTGATCAAAAAGTGATTTATGTTCCCTTCAAACCACTCAATAGCCTATGATGTCTGACTTGGGCTGTAAGGGTACAGGTTGCACTGTATGCAGGAGTATAGGTGTGTGTGTTGGGGTGTGTTCCTGCAAGTGTATGTGCACGAAACACAAAGGAATAAAGAAAGATAGCCATGGAAACATTCATTATGGGGTTTAAGCAGTCAGAGCCAAGTTAAACAAAAAGAAAGAGAAGATGGTTTGTATTTGTAATAGAACTGCAGAAAAAAAGGATTGGTGGGGTGGGATGGGGGGGGGGTAGCAAAGAAAAAGACAGACTAACCTCCGTAGGTGAGGCTGAACTAAAAAGCAAAAAAAAAGCCACTTGAAAGAATGTTAATCTCCTGACACAGGGCAAACTTCAAACTTGTGTGGTTGAAGGACTTGCTGTGGCTAAGAATTCAATTAAGTGAGTCATTTAAACCCTTTCTCTGCATCCAGTACCCCTTCTCATTTCTGGAATATTGGATTGCTGAGTCCCATATGTGCCTTTATTAAAGAATACTACGCTCATGCATAATTTAACCACAGAATTGGACTCAAATCATACTTGGAACTGGACTGGGAGAGAAGTGTAAAAATGAGAGAAATAAATAAAGGCTCTCTGTCTCCCTCTTTTAATCTTTCCCCTTTGTCTTTTCCCCTCTCATTTCTCTTCAGCTTCCTTTCCTTCCCCTTCTTTAATGTCTTGCTCTCATTCCATCTTCCAAAAGTCACTTTATGTTTCTCTCTCTCTCTCTCTCTCTCCCTCTTCTCCGATCTCATGCTGACCTAGATGCCCTAATGAAACATGTCAGTCCAACATGAAGTGATGTTCAAAATACATAACACACACAAGTACACACAAACTCACATCAACACAAATGTCATCACCATGTCTTTTAAGATTAAAAGGGCATGCAGACATCTATTTGAGTTTGTTACATGTCCCAATCCCCTATTACATGATTGCATTTTTGAAGTAATAAGGTATTACACTGGCTTTAGGTTTGTTCGTTCGTTCAATCGGTCGATCGATCGATCGAGCTATCTATCTATCTATCTATCTGTCTGTCTGTCTGTCTGTCTGTCTGTCTGTCTGTCTGTCTGTCTGTCTGTCTGTC
>JBAMHV010000004.1:7110808-7124258 GCA_037177535.1 Pseudomugil gertrudae | reverse complement strand
CGGAGTACCCGGAGAGAACCCACGCTAACACGGGGAGAACATGCAAACTCCACACAGAAAGATTCCCGGTTTGACCCTTGATCCTCACCCCAACTGAGGCCCAAACTGGCAACCTTCTTGCTGTAAGGCCACAGAGCTAACCAACTGTGCCACCGTGCAGCCCCCTTTCCTCACTATCATAACTCAAATTTCAACAAATCTCTTCCCAATTTTTGATTAATTAATTCAATAAAGGATTTGATCTCGCACAAGCAATATGATCAGCCACAAACGATTGATTTCTGGTTTAAGAAAGTTTTGAAAAAAATGAATAAATAAGAGTATTAGGTTGCTGTGGATGAGTTTAGTGTCACATCAGCAATTTTCTGTTACTAACAAAAAATTAAATCGGTTAAATAGTAATAAAGCAGGTCCTTTTAATCTAATCAGCACCTTTGCCTAGTGATTTGTCCTCACATAGTTACAAATTAATCATGAAACAAAGAAGTTAATTTACTGGAAGCTTAATATGTTAAGGTCATTATAAATTAGGTAATGCTTTAAACCTCACCTGGAGAAGAAAATAGTAGTCAGATCAAGTTTTGCTGAAATCGAAAGTATGCACCTGCCCACGTGTGTGCCAGCACAAACACAGACATCCACACACGTACACATAGGTTAGGATCTGCAGAGTGCATGATGAACTGTTCTGTCAGAAGTGAGAACTCTCTGGGGTGGGAAGTGCCAGAAAAGGGGAGGGATGGAACGAAGGAGAGGATGAATTGGAAAAGGATAGAGGAGTATTAAGATGGAGGCTGAGGTCTCTGGGGTCTCTAAGAGAAGCTGTCATGGGATTGGGAAGGCAAACCACAGCCAGCTGTTGCTCTTGTAGGACTTTTGCTCTTCAGTGTGAAAGGGGGTATGCATTTGTGAAAGCCTCTTTCCTGTGTTATTACCCGAAGCCTCCTTGCACATTATCCTCCTTGCAATCTATATGCAGAGCAGAACGGATGCTGCAATACGCAATGAAGTTGCTGATTAAGTGAATGATTGCATCTGTGTGGGCCTTATCACAATTCTGCAGTGCAATAGAGATGGGATGGTCAACTGAGTCTTCCTCGGTCTCAACAAATCAGAATGGAAGACATGTAGCAAAGGACACACACGATTGCTCACACACATACACATTGCTTCTCCTCTATTTTCTCCCATTCGTCACAGAGCTTGTTGTTCTAATGCCTCGGAAAGGTCTGGGTTCATGGTCCCCGTGCTGGTCGGCTTTACTCATGATGACTGGCATTCCAAAATTTCTTACCGAGTGTTGGTAATAGACATACAGAGAGTGGGAGAGAACGATAAAAACAACATAATTAATAAGTTAAAAAGTTTGAAATCACACAGCTTCTAATCAAAATGGCCCTGTTTCTGATTTGGAATAGTAGAAAAGCAAATAGGTTGTTGAATGTAAGCTGGTGAGGAGAAGAGAAACAATCTCTAGGACCCTGCAAACCAACAATCAGCAGACACAGGTTCTCTACCAGTTATATATATATATATATATATATATATATATATATATATACCGTATATATAAGGCAGTGTTGTGCTGAAAATGGTGAAGCCACAAGTCTCATTTAGAGAAAATATCCAGACGCAAAATAAAACTTAATCAACACATGAGTTTAAAAAAAGACAAACCGTTTTGCCCTTTTTTGCTGTTTTGACTCTCTTTTTTGTCACTGTCTTCACAACATTTTTTTTCTGTCTGTTAATAGTGTTACCTTGCAGATAACTACCCATTTCCAAAACACTTTGCCCCACTTCAGCTCTTGATCACAGCCCTACACAGCTCTTCTTGCGGCTGAATGTTGCCTTTGAAAGAGTATTGTTTGCCCACTTCAGCTGACGTGGCCTTGGTGCTGTAAATCACCAGTTACTACTTAGCTTACTAACACTCCATTCAGGAGCTGGGCACAATAGATTCACAACACATTCATTCACCAGCTCTCCCACTACCGCCTTCCAGCTATTCAACCTCGTTCTCCTCCTGCGTTCCCCCACTTTCTCTCTTCTCCCTCCTGCTACGCTAAGCTGTTTTCTCTCCTTCCCATTCCTTTCTTGTGGGTTTCTTTCCCCATCAATTCTACCACTCCAGTTCCTGATGTGGTTTTGTTTGTTGTAAGGGCCAACATTTTCTCATGCACCTGCTTGGTAATAGATGTCAGAGCACATGCACATACCTACATGCACAAAGTCAGCTCTAATTAATCTTCAGAGTTTCTGCTGCTCAGTCAGTAAATTCCATCTGCTTGCAATGTCGATGTGTGCCACTGTTGTGTTTGCAAAAAGAAGCATGCACATGGACAAGGTGAAAAAGAAAAGAGAAGAAGAAAAAAACAGATCAAAACTGCACCACTGAGAGAAGCGTCACTCCTGATTGGTCTTGACTTTTCAATAGTCTTTTTCTTATTGGGCCTGGCACTTCAAGAGTATGCAGTTTCACTTCCTATCTGTTGGATTTTTAAACCAACGAGAACAACACACAAACTCAAACTTGTGCACGCAAACATGAGCAGCAGAGAATACCAGCTTTCACTGTCAGCTACAATCACTTTAAAGCATGCTCTACATCCATGCAGCAGACACGAGCAAAGGAGAAAGCAAGGGAAAAGAAAGAGAGATGAAGAAAGAAAGAAAGAGAGATGCCAAGCGGTGATTTATGACCTGAAAAGACAGATTAACTCCACTGGCTGCCTAACTGGCCCTGAAACAAGCTGAATTACAGCCTGGACCAGGAGGAGTGGAGAGGTAGAGAAATGAGGGAAGAATGAAACTGAAAGGTCAGTAGTGTGACAGGAGAGACACAAAAACGACGAAAGGATGAGGAAGCAGATTGGTACGAAGAAACGTAAAAGTGAAAAGGTCAAAGGTAATGAGGGCGATAGATTGAAGACAGCAGGGGTAAGTGCATACTGAGAGGAGCGGGTATTGTCCAAAAAGAGACTCTGCCTGATGTGGATTTTGTATTTGGCCCTAAAGTTTGTGTGATCTGATGAACCCTATCAGATCCCATTTCCATGGCATGCTGTGGAAAAGCACGGTTTGGGTCAACTCCATTTCACCTGCTTCTTGGCATGAGGTGAAAGGTCAACATAGGATGTGTGAGCAATTCTCACAAATCACACCGAGCACCCCCAGGCAGAGTAAGCCCTGGGAGTTACACAAAAGCTATTTTCTGTTCAGCAGGGAGGAAAGCAACAATCATGTTCTGAGCCACATTTGGTCTGGGGGCTAAGCTATATTTTCAGTCTTTTCTGCAAATAAATTAAGTCAGATATAAAAAAATGCTCTTTTTCTAGTTGGAGATGCATGTTTTCATAGGTGGATTATATTGACCTCTCAAATTCTTGTTTTTTTCCCAACAAATTCTCACAATATAAACAATCCCAATGAAATACATGTCTAATTTTGTGATGTGATGAAGGTGATGCTGGTTCTCTTTATTCCAAAGTACTCAGAAGTAAGGAGCAGAGGCAAAAAACTAATTCTGTTGCATTTAAGCAAGGAGATAAAGTATTGAAGAGAGGAAAACAAGGAAATATAAAAGCAAGAATGTGGATGGTGCTGTCAAAATACTTAACTCCATGCAGACAACTTGATTAAAGGGTGAAGGGACTGCACTTATATGGCACATTTTGTATGGCAAAGGTGTTTTCTTTGAACAGTGTTTCACATATAAGGCACAGTTCTCATAAAATCTCGCCTGCCTGACAAAATTTTACAAGAATTGTGGCTCAGCCATAGTAGCTGGGTTATTTTTGCTAATTTCCATTTCTAATTTATTGTGAAAAAACAATATTACAACATTTAGGTACAATATTAGGGGTAATAGCAGGGCTGCCTGGCAAGGGAGCAATTTGGGTTTCTGTGTTTTATTTTTACACTACAGTGAGAAAATTGAAAACAAAATCTCTGGTAAACATGCTGAAAGGGATTTTGGAATTTCGTCATTTTAATCTACTAACACACACATTTAAAATCAATAATGAGAAGGCAGTCGGACCATACACAATCTGGGGGAGCAACACATGTGCTGACCAGTGTGTTAATCATTTTATCCAGAGTGGTGTCCTCACCTGTAACAGATTATAACAGTTTGCCCTCCTGGTTTTGACCCCCACTGATTTGCATATCTCACTAAAAGATCTACAGATGATGCTGCCATTATAGTTCTGCACAAAGTAGCACATGAGGACCAACATATGTGTAAATATGCTGTTTATTGACCTATTTGGCTTTTAACACTGTTATCCCACTCAAGTCAGGTGACCAATTTGGTCTTAGCAACTCTTTGTTTATGTGGATACTGCACTTGCACTTTCTCATGGATAGGCCAGAGAGGATCAGGATGGGACATAACATCTCAGCAACTTTAACCTAAACATTGCAAAACCACAGGATTGTGTGTGCAATCCTGTCCTCTATTCTTTCTTCACATACAACTGCTCACCCATCGACACCATTGTAAAATGTGTTGACAACACAGCTGCTGTTGCTGTGATGCACAACAATGATGCAGCCTACAAGGAGGTGATTTAGCATCTGGTCCAGTGGTGTTATTGGACCAGCATAAACTTAAGTAAATAAAAAAAACAACAAGGAAATATAATAATACCAGACTAGATGAAAAGGAAATGACTGAGAACTGGATTCAGCATCTGTGGAGATGAAATGAAGAGAGTGGACTTCCTCAGGTAACTCATCATCATGGCTGATCTTACCTGTTCGGTATATATTGTCTATTAAATGGTTACAGACGACCTAATCTGCAACCCTGCCTGAAATCTACACTGACCAACTTCTCAAGGTGCATCTCCAATGCTCCAACACATCCTGGAAACTTGTAATAAGTTACTCAGCAACTAACGAGGAGCAAATTAGGGGCAAATTTCCTGTGAAATCAGATAAATAATCATTGCTGCGTGGTTACTTATTTGTCCAGTTAGTTATGAAATACCTAGAAAACTAATGCAGGACTAATTCTAATTAATCTTTAAATAAGTAAGGATTAAATAATGATTCCTTAATGATGATTATCTTACATCTTTTCTGGTGAGTGGTTCCGTTTAACCAGCTGGACAACAGCAACGAATCTTTAACACATGCTTCACTAATTGCTGCACTTCATCAATAAGTTCTCAGTCGTTAACCTTTTGAGGCCCTGAAGTAAGGTGCAAACTCATACTTAGTGATGCATGAGTACTGAATTATTATCTTACCATCAGTTAATGGTAGTCAATACTTTGACTAGATGTACTAGTAGTGGGCTGCCATGTTTTTATGCCTCAGGGAGCAACTGGGAGGTGTTGAGGGTCTGTCTTAAGGACCAACAATGGTTCACCAATTACAACTAGATTACTATTTAATAATCAGTTGTCATTAACTAGTTTATACAATTTCCCTGGAATACAAACCCTCTGTAATCAATACTGAATCATTAGTACTTTATATATTCTGTTTGGTCCATTAGTTGATAAATACGCTATTTGTAGTTCTTCTCCTAACAAAATCTCCTACCTATAATAATTAAAAAAAAACTGCAATGTTTTATTAATACAAAAAACTTTAGTTTTTTTGACGTGTTGTGACAAAGTGGGTGAGACTGTAACTGGTCACTGCAGGATTGGTGTTTTCGTAGTGGCCAGTCTGGCATGTCTTCCTTCAGGTGTGAGTGACTTCATTAAATAGCCCAATAGGTAAAACCAAGTGGAAGATTTTCTCTTTCTGTAGTTTCTATATTTGGATGTTTGATTTATTTTGATGTGAGGCATGAGAGCTGGTATCCTTTTTGTGTAGTTTGTTCAGGATTTTGATTAATTTTTTAATGTGGGTGTAAAATAAAGTTACTGGAAATAGTAGCTGGATAAAAGGTTGGAACAGATGTGTTTCTAAATGTGTATAGCGGAAAAAAGTGAAACTTGTAACAGACTCCAGGGTGGATTATGAAAACTTTACTAAGGACAACTGATGGAAAAACTAAAATGTTCATCTTGAAGGAGATTCTAAGACTTCTAAGTCTGCCTACCTTCAACCCTGTTTTAAACTTTAGGTACACTACCTTATAAATGTCAGTAAAAAGACATGTCAGTTATTATCGCTAAATATTTATTATAAAAATTTATTCAATGTCTTAAAACAGAATTTTGATATCATGAAGTTATCAACAACTTGAACAACTTTTTTTCCTCCAAATGTATTACTTTGACACGTACTTTACTAAGCTGCAAATGCTGTTTTATTTTCCTTTTTTTCCCATTTAAAATATACCCAATGCAAAAAATAAAAAGTATTCACATAAATGAATAAAAGTAGAACAAGCCAACCATGTAAAGCTTTCCTTTCATTACTTTCTAGAAATAAAACAAAAGCAGCAACTTTTCTCTTTTATCTATTCTTTATTATTAGATCAGACCTTCAGTTTTTCCAAGTGCAAATTCAACTTTCATTATTCGCCATTAGAAAGTGTAGGCCAGGGATCTTCAAGCCCAGTCTTTGAGGACCAGTATTCCATACTTCCCTGCACTAACACACCTGATTTAAATGAATGGGCCATTTACAGATGTGTTTGAAAACAAGCTGTGGAGATCACGTTTAATTTGAATCAGGTAAGTTTCTGTTGGGAAACTTTCAGTACCTTCAGGACTATGGTGGGCCTCAAGAACTAAAAGACGCCTTTCAGTCACTATTTTCTTTCTTACTATGAAAATGTGCCGTAATGTTTGAGATTTTCAGAAAGTTACTGAGAGCAATCAAAAAATAAGCAAAAAAATATAAACAGGTTATATTTTGTGCAGGTTAAAGCCACCTCTCTGCTGATAAAAGTTTAAACGAAATCCTGTCCATCCATTACGTTATCATAGAGTGAGAAAATCGCTTTCAGTTTTACTAAACAAGTGTAAACAAATGACAGTGAAAAGGTCATAAATACATACAGCTGCCTTTCAGAAAAAGGATTCAATAAGAGCTGCAGACAAATGAAGTAGCTGTTCACCAATTGCCCTGGATGCTGTTAATGTCTCTCAGGTTTATTAACTTATGGTTTTTATGGTTATCCTGTGCTGTATATCTGCTCACACACAAACACAAATGCACACATACATTCGCTGACATGTCTTGTTTCATTAAGCGTGAATGTGTTTATGTGAGCTTGTGTGTGAGTTATGCGACTGGTCTCTAATTGCAGACAAATCGCTTTGCCGCACACAATCATTCCTGGGTTTTTTTTATGTTTAATTTCACTGGTTGATTACCGGCAGAGTTTAGCGCCACCATTCCTCTTCCTCCGCCACTGGAACGACTCATCTGTCTTCTCACACTCTCTCTGTTGCGCATACATAATGAGCTTGCATGGACGAACACAGGGATGGATTTCATAAATCATGTTCTTGTTTGTAACAGCTTTTTTCTTCCTTTCCCTCTCACTTTCCGTTTCAATTAAAGTAACAGAGTCCATTTTAAATGTGGACTGCTTAGAGATGTACAGTCCAAGTGAATTGTTTATAGTTTTGTGATATGATACGTTTTTCAGCCCCTCTCTCAACACACCTGCCAAATGACACTCTAAAACATTGGCTCTTTGCCCTTTTATGCCTGTTGTGAAAAGAGCCATGAAGGGAATGAGGTGCAGACAGTCTGTAAGAAAAACGGGGTGCCAGAGATGGGACCATAACATTGTTTATATCTGTGCACATACCATGCTAGTCAATTCTGCATTGTTTAATGGACCCCAATGGGATTTTAATGTGTATGTGATAAGACTGTGCTAAAGCTGCATGAATAGAAACTCACAAGGTAAAAGACAAAAAGTATTTTCTTACAAAAACAGCTCCCTAACATATTCGTGCTCTCACACACACAGTGTTATGTGCATAAAGAGAAAAAGCTATGAAGCCATTGATATTACAATTTTTTTTTACTCTGTGATCAGAAAATCAATCTGGCATCTAAATTGATTTATTTGTTTTTATCACTTGCTCTGTTTTTCACCCGTTGCAGATTGGCTTGTAGAAGCAGAGATACACATTTACAATCTAATTTCTAAAGTGTTCAGGAAAAACGGTAGGGGGTGAAAGACTGTTATGTGTGTTAGTGTATTTGAAAAAGGCTTTGTTTTCTTCTAGTGTTATTTTGCCTTTGCAGTCAACCCTCTGTGACCTTTGGGTTTCAGGAAAAAAACGTTCTTTGGGGGTGTTAGCATCATTTCCTCACTGCCCCTCTACTAACAGGTTCAGTCTCATCAGCCAAACAAATAGCAGCTGTCACTGCTTCTACTCAATTCAGCTCCAGGCAACGTAGGTTCACTTACACAGTGCAGAAATCTGAGGTGCACCAGGATAAATACAGAATGGGTGGCCGGTCCTTTTTCTCTCATGTTCCCAATGATGTGGGTAACTCGCCCTTGGCATTGAGGAAATTGGTGTTCGATCCTCAGCAGAGCTGACGTGCCTTCAGGCTTGCTATTAGCCATGTGCTAAGCTAACAACAATGCAAATGTATGCCCAGGGTCAAGCAGATGATCATTAGCAGGTATTCACCCTCTTCAATTATACAGCAGGTGACGCATGGGAATGTTGAAGGGATGCTTACACCAATTATTCCTTAAGAGAACAACCGTGACAAACTGACTTACAAAGCAAAGGGTAAAAAAGTGCACTATTATTTAGACTTGCAAGGAAAGACTGACTCTAACGGGGGTATTAAAACCTGAATGCAGTCCATGGTATGTTAGGCTCAATTTAGAGGTACTGATAACACGAACCAGTGAATGTTTCAAACAAATTAAAGAACTTAGAGGTTTTGTGGGTTTTACGTGCTGCTGCGAGACACTGGCATTTAGTTTTCTGGAAGGACAAAAGTCAGAAGCAGGAAGGTGGAATAATTTTGTCAACGTTTTAATGCCAGTGGTGCCATAGCTCAAGCAACAAAGGTACAGAACATTTATTTCACTTGGCCTGCAGCCTTTCTTTCTTAGATCAGGAGCAACATTTACCCACCAAGCTCCACAAAAACTAAATCTAGCTTAATATCTCAGTTATATTTTCTTCGAAGGATGAGAAATAAAAGTTTTAGTATCAATGCCCTGAGGTTTTAAGATTCTTTGTTTCCAAGTTCCACTTGTCCTTGGTCTGAATGGGTTTTACTGAGATCGGGGACAGTCCTATGTGCCGGTAGTAGTACACAAATGTATGTGTAGAGCGGATGCTGGCCACTGATATTAATTTGTTCAGACTGTGTGTACTGTGGACACTAATAGAGTCTGGCTGGGAGTGTGTTTGTACATGTACTCTATACTCAGTGTGTGACAATGACTTTCTTTGAATATCAGTGAACATTTTACACATTAACATACTATTTCTGACCTGTGTATGTTTGTGTGAGCCTATACACCAGTGTGTACATATGCATGTCTACAGCAGGTTTGGTTGTTACAGTGATTCTCTGTTTTGCTGACAGGAATGAACGCACTGTTGGGTTGGGAGTGCAGTGAGCCGAGACAGAGGAGGAAGAGAAGAAGAGAAAAAAAACGACAAGAGAGGAGAAACACATCGGACACCACCTATTTATCACCTGGACTCCCTCTGTCCACTGCCAAGGAGAGGGAGATGCAGCAGATGAAGACAGCAATGCTGGAGCAAAAGAATCAGGGGAGAAGGTGAAAAAGCAAAGACATACAAACCAAAAATTAGGACCTGGATCTTGACCTTTTCTTAACTTTAAGTCTTGTTTTCATGCTTTTTTTAAAATGTGTTTTGTCTTCATGCTTTTGCTTCTTGCATTACTCCATCCCCAAGCCCCATCCCAGCTTCTAAAAAAAAAAAAAAACCCTCATCCCTGGCCGATTTGTTACAGCAGCAGTGGCTGAATAGAATACGAGGGGGGTGACAGAGCCAGTGTGGGTGGGGTGGTGGTAGCAAGGGGGCTTCCCACAGGGGAAAACAACTGTTTCCAAGGAGAGAGTTAAAGAATGTGCATTTCAATAGAAAAGAAAATCATCTGAAGTAACAAATTTAGAAGGGAGGGAATTTTACGTTGAATAAAGCCGGGATGATTAACTGATCGATATCCAGCATAATGCTGTGATCTCCAACTGTAAAATTATGCATTTAACTTCCATATCTAAACTCATCCTCCACACCGGTTTTATGTGTAAGGCTTCACGCATACTGCAGGGCATACTCAATAAAGGTTTTTATGCGCACAAACCAATTTAGTCCCTGAAATGAGATCTAAAGTAGCGTCTCACCACGCTATCATAATTAATTGAAAAGAACTAAAATAATGATATCTAGGCAGTGATATTGATAGACATGGTTTATTTCTGACAGCTGGCTCACACTGAGTTCTGAAACACTTTTTTTTATTATTGTTAAACTAGAGAGAAGAAAAGATTTCAAATTTCCATGGCTGCTCAGCATGCCTTGACCTTTTTTCTTTAATGTTAGAACATAATCTGTTGCTGTTGTCAGCATATGGATAATGACTGACACAATGAGAAGGCAGAAATACCAGAAACAACATCCTTAAGTGAGCAATACTGGCAGAATTATTTGATCATTACTTACTAGAAAAGTAGGACAAAGAGCCCTTTTTTGGGGGGGATTTGTTCTCAGGGGTCTCCATCACCAGAGGGGTGACAAATTGCATGGCTAAAAAGAAGGGACACCTGTCAGCTATCCCCTTCTTAGACCAACATAAGAAGGAGGAGACATTCACATGAGAGCGCATGCAAACATTCTCACACTCAAACATACCCGCACACACAGCCGCCACACAGAGCTCACTTCACAGTGCAACACTGGATTGATTGGAGGTAGCTGTCACCTTGAACTGTCAATTCTTTCATCCAGAACATGTACTGAGCTGTCAGAGCTCAAATGAAGTGTGTGTCTGTGTGCAGTGGCATGCTAAAGTAAGTATTTATGTCACACTGTCCACATGAATGCTATTTTTTTTACTACTTTTGTGCTTTGGTAAAACCTAAAAAAACTATGCCACTGTTTCCACCTGTTTCAGTAAAAACTTGAAACTGACTATTTTGGAAACAGGTTTATTCACTTCTTGACAAAAAAAGTATAATGGCTGCAACATTTACATGTATTTAATTTATATTTAAGTATATGTACCTGCTCCTAATGTAGCAAGATATGAGACACTCAAACACAAAAGCAAGGCAGATGTGTGCAGTATACAGCTATACACATACGTATCTCTGCACTGCATCTTTTATTTAGTTGTGCAAACAGGTTTGGTAATAAGCAACTGTTCAACATGGGATTTAAAGTGGTGTATGTGTTGCATTTTTTTATTACAGGTGGTATAATACTCCCAGTGGTGCTACATGTCACTGACAGCACAGAACAGTGCATGTGTAGGAGACCTGAAGGTCTGGAAGCTCAAGTGGTCAATCCAGTGAGCCAGTTTAGTTTGAAATATTTTTTCCAATAGTGTTGCAACTCTGTTTAATATTTCATAGATAGAGCTGGAATTTTTAAATGCTTTAGTTCTCAAAAGATAAAAAATATATATATTTTAAGGATATGAGTGATAATATCCTCTACCAAACATTTTAGGGCCTGTAGATTCTGGAGTTTAACCTGTAAGTGAGCGGTTTATGAAAAAATAACTCATATGAAAGAGAATCAAGGCATGCAGGAACATCTGCTTTGCATGGTCAAAGTTGTATAAAACTTTTTATGTTACGCTTGATAGTTTAGACATGTTTTAATGAAATGGAAAAAAACCTCAATGTCATTGAGGTATTTAAAGTCTGTCTATTAAAAATAAATTTGAATGAGCCTTTTGTACTATGTTGGTTTCTGAACATTGTTCACGCATATCTTCTAGTTTGAATAATATACTAAAGTATGTGTGTCAGTCGTGGACTTTACCGGACAAATTTAAAAGTTGTGACAGTATTCACAGTACGGTCAATTTTAGTTTAATCCCAGTCCAGCTTAGATCAAAGTCTAAATTAGTTAAGTAAGCAAGACTTTCCATATTTACAACATTTTCCTAATACCAAAGTATACACAACATTTTATTCTCTAATAATCCTTGTTTTTATTATTTGATTATAGAAAAGCCCATTTGGGTTGTGTTAATCTCTTTCTTTCTCTAAATTCTCTTCTTGTGCTCTTTCTCTCTCTCACTCTCGTGGTCTTAAACACACATTTTTACAATATATAATTGGTTTCTTGATTCTTGCTCATTTAATATTTGCTGTAATTTGATTATTGTGGTTGAATAAAGTGTTGCATATCTTAAAATGTTGTAGTAGCATGATCGTTCTGGAAGAAATTCCATGTTGTAGCATATTGGAGATTGATTTTTCCAGTTTATCTGTGCAAATATTGGTTTATGGTATTCCCTTTTTGACCGTAAAGGAAATCTGAGAAAAAGGTGGTGCTCCTGAAAGCTTAATTTTGTCCCAATACAATGCTAATTAATGGTAACATTCGTTTTACATATTAAATTAATATTTAATAATAATTTTTAGGCAAATTTTATTACACACTTTTTGTGTAAAAGTTGCCTTAGTCACCCTGAGTGGATCTGTGAGCAAATAGAGACATTTTTACAAGAATAGAAATGAGGTGCTTGTTAATCATTGGACAAAATTCATGTACAGCATTCATAAAGACAGTAAGAAGATGTTCCACAGTTATTGCAGTTTTTCATGGTATAAAAAGTACAAATTGGACATAGTGATGGCTTGTTGTTTAAACATGAACCCTGCATGGCTAGGGAAAACTGCTGCATTTTGTTTATAAGGTTGCCATCCGCCTCTCCTGCTTGTTTTTCTGGAGTCCATTAAAAGTAGCATAAAAGCTGAATAGATCAGAGACATGCAAAATGGAAATGCAATTTCGAAAAAAATACATAAGGACAGAATATAATCAAGAAAATACATAATTGTTTGTTGAAAATGAAAGATTTCTACAAATAAATTAGTCAATAAGGAAAAACAACCCATTACACGAAATAGAGTGCAGGAGTCAAATAAAGCAATTATTTCTGAATTCATATTTCTCCTAATTTGAAAGAGCTATACCTTTTCTGATAACATTTTTGTTTAAAAGCCCAGCTGTATCCCAGAATAACAATAATCCATGATGGTATTACATTTAGTCAAGAAAAGATATTATTAGGATGTTTGTGTGCATGTAGCTTTTCACTATAAACTCTGTCATATTTTAGACATGATCAGATGCCTACTATCTATAAAAGCATCCACCATCACATTCTCAAATTTAAATACACTAAGGGCCAAATCTACTAAGATCTCAATTTGCGTGTACTAATTAGCTTGTGGGATCCAGAATTTAGCGTGTGGAGCGGGACCGTGGTTAGCACCTGAGCTACTAAGATTGCTGACGCAAAGGACTGCGGGTGCAAAGTGTCAGAGACACGC
>JBAMHV010000004.1:7083378-7094643 GCA_037177535.1 Pseudomugil gertrudae | reverse complement strand
TATTTATATATGTATTTTATATCATTTTATATATATGAGCATATGAGCAAGATGAAGCCAAAACATTTATAAATAGATTTTATATAGTTTTACTTTCACACGTAGTCACAGGGTGACATTTCTGTTCATAAATCCAAATGTGTTCAGACGTCACTGCTTATGTTGTTATGCATTTTTTACACTAGCATGGTTATTAGGTAATACATCCACTAAAAGGCAGTGCAGAGGTCAGAGTTTGCTTCTGCGCTCTGTAATCAATTTCAGAATGTAACAAATGTGTTGATTTTAGAAGATATTATGAAAATCCGCCTATTCACAGATATAAAAACGTGGAGAAGACAGTGGTTGACTGTGCAGCCATTAAAGCAATCATGGCTTCTTATTTTATTTTTTCTTTTACTGGTTGCTGAAGTGCTACTCTGCAACATTACGCCCACAGTTTCCACGGGTGCTGCACTGTTTGCTATGTCTGGGTAACTTTTCCCAAGCTCTTTTCAAATGGAACAAGCACATAATGAACAAAGAGGATGGACAAAAGGCTGCATATCTGCCTGCGTATTTAACACTGTGCATAAATGAGCCCTTAATACGGTTTTAGTCATATTTCTGGATGGCACTTCACTATTAGTTTTTAATATTTAATAGAGGTTTGGATGATGAAACATTAAAAATAGGCCACATTATTTGAGTGAGCAAGTTGAATAAAATATAAAGCATACAAATGTCTTTGTCTGATGTTGGATATAAAGTACTGTAACAATAATGTAACACAACAAAGTATCTGATCTTAAAACCACCTGTTTATGATTCATTTTATTAGCACACAGACATTCACTTTGCTCATTCTTCAGCTCTCATCTACCAATCATTTGTAGAAACTGTCTGAAATTCCATCCAATGAATGAAACAAAAAATATGTTTTCATACAATAGTATAATCAGCATTTGATAAATCTCACTCATTCTAAATCACCTGTTTTAAACATTCATGGTCACTTACAAGAGGAAAAAATCTAATTTCAGTCACATATAGAGACAACAAATTTGTTTAAAGACCAGAAATGGAGAGAAAATGGAGAGAAAGAAGAAAAGGATTTCTGCTGAGTCTGAAGTTTAGTTCATTCGTTCACTTCAAGTAACCTTTAGTTTTAAAAAAATGTTAATGATCACTTGCAAGAGCAGAAAATAAATATTGTATTTACAATCCTCTGAAACAACATACATGAAAAATGAAACTAGCAAAGAATATATAAAAGCTGCAGAGAGAAATGAGTGCAGTAAAAGTAAATTAACACAGTTCTCAAAGTGGGATCTTTCTCAGTGTCCTATTTTAAAAGGAGAGAACATATTAAATTAACTGATGTTAAACTAGAACTACAATTCAAGAAAAATATTTTATAAAGCATTATGGCACCCAGACAAAATCTACAGTTAGAAGACAGAAACAAACAGAACTTCTTTCTCTGGATGAACGTCTTTCTTTTATTAACCACACTTGGTTTAATGTTTTAGTAAAGGTCAAGTTGTCTTGGTTTAATGTAACTTACATACATACTTCCCCCATCATTGAGGCAGTCTTCTTTGATCTGATTAGAAATTGTCCAAGACAAGTAATTGTGTTTTGAGCCAGAGAAAAGGTAAATCTGTTGCGAATCCTGCTCAGTAATGATGTATGCAGGTGACTAAAAACATATAGATATTAACTGGAATAGCAGTTAAAATAACTTTGCAACACAGACCCCAAATAATCAGGATCTCTTTCAGAAAGTAGCAATAGTTTTATAATAATTCCACTGATTTAACCTCCACTATGAATGTTTTGTTCTCTAATAATGTTATTTTTGTGTCTCGCTGTGTGTGTGTTTTTACATAATCAGATTACTTTGAATTAAACTCACTGACTGAGATTATTTAATTAATATGATTGAAATCATCTGTTTATCTTCCTATGATTGATTACCCCTAATATTGCAGGAAGGGGGATGCTGCATTGGATGGGCTCCCAATTCTAATGTTCTCATTCGACTGAATAAGCATTATCAGTGGTTATCCATATGGAACAGTTGGAGCTTATCATTTATCCATATTTCAGATCAGCAGCATTGATACAGGAAGATATATCAGACCTAACAACAATTTCTTGCTGCTCAGAGATTATGCAGCAACTCATAAATCCCCCCATAAATAACAGTTTCTACTCACTAATCACTGCACCAAATCTACATTGTTTCCTTAAAGCTTGAATTTTCAAACTTACACGTTTTCATGCTGTTTACTGTCTATCGTTCAAGTTATTTCATTTTTTTTTGTTTGCATCAATTCAATTAAGCTTTATTTGTAAAGTGCCACTTCAGAACAATGTCACCTCAGACCAGTTTACAGACACATCAGTTTGAGCCATTTCACAAGAAATAGCTAAAAAAAACAGCAGATTGCATCAAATCTTGACTTCGATCCCATCTCCCATCCTGAGCAAGCATGACGCAACAGTGTAATTATGCTTTTTATTATCTAATGTTTGTTTGAATTGACTTTAGTGAATAAAGTTACCTTGCAATGTCAAACTCAATCAGTGTTGAAATGGGAGGTTTGGGGCAGGGGTGATGAGAAACATCATGTTGCAGCCCAAACATGATGCTTTTACTGTCCTAATATGATTCAAAGTCATGATTAAACAATGACTGCTGCATATTAAATGTATTTATTTAAGATCTTTATTTTTTTAAATGATATTTTAGTTGTAAGTTTTTCTTCTGTCGTGTTAGCCTTACTAAATATTCATGCTCTACACCACACAGTTGTAAAGAATTATGAAGCAGAGCAGAAAAATAAGGAATATCAATTGACAGGGTTCAGAATGTAAAATGACAGCTGGAAAAGTCTCAGCAAGCCTCAAACTAGTCATGTCTAGCATGAAGTGTGTCACAAATGCCAGTGCAGTTTGTCATGTACTCCTTAATCTTCTTAAGCATTAGATTAAGAAGTAGGACATTGACGTGCTGATAAAAAAATGTTAACATGCTTACAAATTACAAACTGCATAAATGTAGAAAATAAGGGGAATGTAGAAACTGTACTTCTTGTTGCTGTTTTGGAATGTGGAACGTGCTACGTGCTATATTTCACACCCTGTCATACTGAGCTGCTAATACTCTTTTTGAGTGAAAAACTAATTAAGATTTTATTTTTATGATCATCTGTTATTTCGGAGCATCATGTAGCCTCCCCCATTTTGTGGAATGATGGTTAAATTCAGAGGGGGTCTGGCTGTAGACCTTCACTGTGAGGATTGTCCCGGCGCAGGCTTCAAATTCAGGTTACCTCCATCATCCGACTAGTAGAGACAAACTTTCCCGCATCCCTTCCTCACTCAAAGGCACCTAGGAGGCGATTAGATGAAGAAGAACGTTTGCCAGCCACCATAAACCACAAGTTGATGAAAAAGAAAAAGACAAAAACAAAGATAAAGACTCAACATTGCATAGAAGTGATTTTCATTTAGAAAGTCTTCAATGCAGTGATGTTGTGCAACTTATTTTTAAAAGTGACCCAGGAGAGGAGCCTGCACCGGGTCAGTCCTCACAGTGGAGCTCTGCAACCAGCCTTTTGGTTGAATTTAGCATGTGCTGTGCCACATGACTTCCTGTGCCACATTGTCTCTGCTGGTTGTGATCATTTTTCTCACACATTTTGGTTTTCAGTCATCAGACTTGCAAAATTAGGGGGGGTATTTGTAGTAGTTAGTTTTTGCAATTTTAATAAGGAAAATTTGAATAATACACAACACATCATTGCCACACTACCAACAGTAACAATAATGACTATTTATATAACAATGACTGTGTGTGCTCTTGTGTATCTGTCTATTTAATAGAGATCTCATGAGAGATATTACATGCAATATTGTGGTAAAATACTCAAGTGCTTCATCAAAGGGTACCAGGCTGAGATCCATTTGGCATTTGGTAACATCCCAATAGCTGAGTCATCACAAATGTCTTTCCCTTGCTCTTAACACACAAACACACACACACACATTATCATGAATCAGCTGATGGTTAAAAGCAAAAATGATATTTATGACTGTATACAGATCATTTCAAAACTCATTACTCTGAGACCTGTCTTGGCAGGATTAATATTGGGCCTTGCAGTGTATGTGCCTATGTGTGTCTGTGTGTGTGTCTTGCAGGAGTGTTGAGTTTGTGGACTGATGGAGACTTGATTGATTTGATAAAAATGAAAGCCATTGATTCTGTCATGAATTTACAGGACCTCATTTACATAATTCAGAAAGCTGAGTTGCATCTCAGTACAGACATTAATGGAAACAGTACAGCCTGCAGTGGCCCACCAAGCGCACACACCCCACGAGCACACACACAGACTCAGCTTTATCAACCCAACTGTCGAAATGCTCACCATGAAATAAATGCTTACCAAGCAGTCAGATGCTAACACACACAAATCATTTCATGCTGGTTTGAGACGAGTTTAATTTCAACACTGTATGCGTTAACGTGAGTAAAACCTAACAAGCAGTGTGACTCGTTGCTTTTAAAGCGCGGCTAAAAATTTTCTGTAAATAGATTAATAATTAATGCTAGGTATTTTTCAGTTTCAAGCAGCTTAATGTTTTTTCTTTTGTTTGGAGCTAAATGAAACCATGTGCGCACCAAAAAAATGTGCATTACATTATTTTAAGCTCCAAATAAATATTTTTCTTGCTTAACAAATGGGGTGACTTTCAAAATCCCCAACATTGCTAAATTTAGGAATAAAAATGGCTTGTGTGACACTCTCCTATTAAGCTGATTACTATTAAATAATTAAATAAAATGAAATAAATAAAAACTGTTCATATTTTATAAAAATAAAAGATAAATCAAAAGTTGACTCTGTACCAGATTAATCAAAATTACATTTTTTGTTACATTTGTAATAGAGGGCTTTTCCTCTTAAGCTTAAAGGGTCAGCAGTATTGGAGACATTACACCACTGGATACAAATATTATTGCTGGAGATTTTATGCACAAAATTATAACTTATCCCTTTTTTCTGCTGTCCTCACTGGGGTTATTTTTTACTTTCATTGTCACTGTAAGTCTGTGATATTTGTCCCATTTGGACAATGTGGGATTCAATCTGGTAACATAAGTGACTCTGTGGATTATGGTGTGTTTATAGTACCCAAAGGGATTTGTTATTCCATGAGCTGTGGGCTGTGAGATGACATTTGGCAGGAGGATTCTCTCCTGCTTGGTGGCGATAGTGCAACAGTCGTGGACAGGACCATTTCCTACTCTGCCAACAGGTGCACAGTGTTGCTGGCCTCTGAGCAGTTTTTACTTAGCAAGAAAGACAGTCTGCTAAAAGATGTTGGCGAGCATGAGTAATTTACATCTGGTGCAAAAAAAAAGTGCTACCCAAATTACAAATAAAAATATTTAATATAAAAATCCTAAATAAATATTGAAAAGTATATTAAAAACACATAATCTGTTACGAAAGACAGTTTTTTTCACTAAAATGCTGGAGTATTTTGTGTAATTTATGTATCAACACAGAACAAAACTGTTCACCATATAAACCAAACATATGCCCGGAAATAGTAAAACAATAAAGATAAATTATTTTTTCTTTCTCCAGCTGTTAAAGCATTTAAAGGTCAGTTTCTCCTTCACTACTCCAAACTATATTTTGCTTGGTTCTCTAAAGCTTGCAGTCTTTGTCCTTTAAATGTTCTTGTAATTCTATCACTTATTAAAACTGTTGTTATGCACCCACTCCTCATTACCATGTCCTTATTTTATGTTTTTGGGGGGTGTTTAAAAAGATGTTTCTCTTATTTTCTCTACTTTGTCTTTCTGAACATCTACACTGCTTTAATTCTGTTTGATTTGAATCTACGTAGATAGATTATCAGAAACAAAACACCTTACAAGGTCTCACATTTGTATCGTGTATGTGCCACTCTTATCTCAGTCTGTGCCTGACGCAATTCACTAAAATGATCTAGACCTGCCCTATGGGCCCAAAGATCTCAGTCACACATGACATTGATTTGTTTAATCTTCTGAGCCTTTTTAATAATATTTTGTTCCAGAGCTAATGTTTTCTTTTTTCTGTCTACCTGAATGTGAAGTAATGTAGTCTTTATTTAAAACTATTTACCACAGTGTCTGTTAGAAATCAACCTATTTGGCCACTCTCTGCATCTTACGTTAATACTGACCGCCGGAGAATGAGATAAATAAGTAATAAGATGGTTATTTTCCAAATCTTACAGCACGTCTTAAAGGTGTTCCTATCATCAAGTTCAAGGCAAAAAATCTTTAAAGACATTTTTATATTTCATTTTCTATATTTTATTTATTTAATTAGATTTTTTTTTTGTTATTTACAGTTAGAAACAAATATCAGGTTCTATATTAAAAGAAAGGCAGAAACTGGGAGTCGAGTCTGGAACTCTGACTCAAGCTGCATTTCCAGTAACTTGAGATGCAACTTTGGATACATTTGGATACCTTCATGGATACAATCTGCAGAGCATAATGTTCAATTTGGATTTTTTTTGTAAAATTAAACTTTTTAAAAAATGTGTTTACATTTCTCATTAAATGCAATCTGTATGTGATCTGTTGCATATGCGTGGCAAAAATGTCCCGCGTGTGTAGAAAACGTGAATATATGACAGTGAGCATGCATGCAACATCCTCCTGTTTGCAGAAGTAAATATGGACAGCAGAGCCTATCTTGCAATTTTAAAGATTGTCCATTGTTCGTTTGTCCACAAAAAAATTGTGGCCAGCACATTTGTAATGAAATTGTTTTAAAGGGGACATTACAAAAGAGGAGAACCATACAGCATTTTGTGAATCAGTGGCAACTACATGGGTACAGAGTCACAGCCAGGAGTGGTGGGAGCATCTTTACAGACAGGGAGTTTATAAATATTTTTTGAATGACAGGCAGAATCTCAAAATACATTTGTGAGCTCTGAAACACCATCAATGATGTGTAGGTCAAACTAATGCAACTTAGCCGTTCAGACTGACGTCTGAAGTGAGTGTGAGTGTGCATGGTGCATGCTATGTGTGTTGGCCCTGTGATGGACTGGTGACCTGTCCGGGGTGTACCCCGCCTCTCGCCCGATGTCAGCTGGGTTTGGCTCCAGACCCCACTTGACCCCGTTCAGGGAATAAGCAGTAGATAATGTATGGATGGATGTTGCATAGGGGATTTTGGTCACCTTTGACTGCAGTCTGAACGTAGCATTAGACTCTAGTTCAAAAGACTGGAGACTCAGCTCGGACTCACGGTTCCCACAAACTGCTGACTTTCTAATGATGTTAAATTATGGCCAAACATGAAAGAGACCCACTGTGAGCAATGCAGCTTTACTGGGTTTGTTTATAAGAAAAGGAGCTGTTGCTAATTTACTAATGTAAGGAATATTTATTGGACCTGCAAGTATTGGATCTAAATAATTTAGATTTTTTTTTTAGGAAAAATTGAAAATATAGTCATGAAAATGTTGAAAAATGTTTTAAAAAAAAACCTCTTTGAACACAGTTATTTAAAGCCCTTAAAAAATTAGTGCAGGGATCAGCAAATGTAAACCTCTTGAGTCGCTGACTGTACTGCAGATTGTCAATGGGTCATTAAGAGACTTGCCCAGAACTTTGCAACAAGCTGTCATTTGAATCAGGTGTCTTGAAGCAAAGACACATCTATATCCTAACCCACAGGACGTTGGTGATACCTGCACGTTAGTCTAGCCTATTGGCCAAATTCTTCAAATTCAGAGAAATAAGATGCTGAAATGTCATTATTTGTTTTGAAAATGCCTCTGTGGGTCTTTAGGGATGCTTTTACACAGGAAATACTTGGATAAGAGTCATGGGTTGCATGGCGTGTTACTCATTACAACTAAAACTGACTTGCAATGCGGGGTCTTGAGGACTTGAGGGCAAAGTGAGGAAACGATAGCTCACAAACTAAGTCACAAGTCCATTATCCACTGGCAGCAGAAAGAGACAAAGACACGAGGTGGTTAGAAAGAGTGACACAGGAATGATGTCGTGACGCAGACTGTGTTACTTTAATTGGATTTGAATGGGTTGTCATTGTTTGGAAAAATAGTGTTTAGAAAAGAAACTGTTACCAACACACCCACATTTACACAACTTCTCAGTAAGCAGCAAACTAGTATATGAACAAAATGTGGGATTTCCAAGAGATTCATGTGGATTATGAACATGTGTTAATGCATCTCATTCATTACATTCAGTTAGTTGTTATTGTTTTGTATGGCAAGAGATTGTAGGATTAAAATGTGAAATTGAAAACATATCAGAATCTAACCTTTATAAATGTCCAGCCTTTTTAAAGCTTATATCTGAAAAAATGTGACTAAGCTCAAATATTATATAAAACAGCCTTTTTTTAATTGCATCACAGTAAAAAAGAAACTAATCATTTAAGTCTTTCATTCCACACACTACACTAATTACTAGGCACAAACCTTGTAATATTCTAATTAAAATGTTTCAATATTTCCTTCCCATGACCCTGTGGTAGAAAAAGCAATAAAGAAAATGGATAGATTTTTCACTATTTAACCATTAACAATAATGTCTCTCAGCCATCAGTCCATAAATTCTTACTTTCCTTTAACACCTTAGTATTTATGTCGGTTGCTTGCCTTTTCAAAAGGCGGTATTGTGCCCTGTACACCTGGAATGAAACAGAGGTGGCATTGAAGGCAGCCAAATACAATGAGTGGAATGTAAATGAGGTTCCACGAATGCAAGTACAAATATGTGCCCCTGCACTTCAAAACTGTTTTCATGCTCACATTGACTGTGATATACAAAGGTCCTGTCTTCCAGTTTGAAACACCCTATTTCATTTGGATTTCAAAAGGGGGCTCGCTTTTGGAGCTTGTTAATTTTTGCACTTGAAAAGTGTGAAATGACCTTGCATGTCAGATATGTCACTAACTGTCTCCTTCAGTGCTTTTGTTTTATGTCTCATAAGAGTAAAACCACTTAAAACGCTTAAATAATTTGTTACACTCTGTGAAAAATCATCATTAAAGCATTTCATTTTCTCAAAGAAACTATTGAGGTCAATTTGAACTTTTGCAGAAGCGTATTCCAAGTATCTTAAACAGAGTGCTGTACCAAGAAGCAGAAATTAAACACTGAGCAGTGATTCTTTTCCACCTGCAGTGTTACACAATTTGTACTAACATTTTTATAAAAGCACAGCCAAAAGATGGAGGGAGGGATTTTTTAAATAGCTTTATAAATAAATACGAACAAATGCTAATTCCTTCTCACTGCCAAGCTAAATTTTCTTCACTGCTTTTTCCTTAAATCTTGTCGGCAATGCCAGGTCTCATAACAATCTCCAATGAAGAACCTTAAAGCACACGGGTGCAGCAGATCTGGAGATTCAAGAATAAAACCAAAGTGAAAGAGCTGAAGGAAGGAAGAATCCAGAGACGTCTTTATGAGTTAATTTTTCATTGACGCAAAGCCAAGATATTTATAGCATTGATTTCTCTTATGATGTTATTAATAGAACATGTATCAGATCTATGGAAGTCTTTTTTCTTTCTTTGCCTATGTTAAACATTTAGTTTGTCTTTACTTTGCATATGTTTTAATTACTATAATAATACGTCATTATTACTGTAAATTTAATTAAACTACATAAAATCCTTTTTGCAAGACGGGCATGACAGTAACAACACTACATAACTCATGGGCATGCACCAGATTCATGTAGCGTTGTTATGAGAATGAAAATGCAGTAAGTTTAACATCATAGCATCACCAGTATCAGTTGTCACAAAATATCAACGTAAAATAATAAATCATGTATTTTGATATAACACACATATATTCTTAGATAGTCTACCACAAAGTTAATAAAAATCACTTCAGTTTATTAAATGGGGACATTTTCTTCAGTTTTAGGTACCCTTGAAGCATGTCTAGTGTGAATTAGTTGTGTATTTAATTAAATGATGTTTTACAGCTAAATATGGCTCTGAGAACAGATGGCAAACATGTCTTGAGAATGAAGACAATAAGATTTTTTTAAAAAAAGACTGATTTGTTATAGAAGAATCAAAACAAGAACAGCCTTGTAAATAATATAATGCTTGTGTTCTTTTATATGTCATCTTTATAGCGTTCATTAATAATAGAAATATAGGACCAAGTCATCTCACAACAAAGATTTATTTATTTAAAATCCTCTTCAGTGCTGTACTGTTCACACACTGACACACACAGATCCTTGTCATAATTATACAGCAACATTTTATCACACACTCCTGAGCTCATCTTGGGTAACCTGGGGTTGACTGGAAGATGGAAAAGCAGGAGATAAGACCTCTCACATCCATTCTATTCCCAAGAATGATCTGACACAGACAAGCCACAGAGACACAGTATGAGAAGTCTGTGCATATGTTGCATAGAAGACATGCACAGCACAAAACATAAATCATAGCAAGATATTGCTCCGAAATGAGCTGTATATAACACCATATATTTGTCCATTAAAATGCATTGCAACAGGGAGAAGGGCGTAGAACCACAATCTTATAAGAAGCCAACTTGTTTTGTGCTGCACAGCTGTTCAGCAGGACAGATAGGCCCGTGTCCCGTTGTTTTCCAAAATGATTGGAAAGGTTTATTATTAAATCTTTATTATACTTTATTACACTACTCTTACTTCTCTCTTACAAATAACATAGAAATAATGTGCATCTTGAGACTGTCTCTATATAAAAACATTGCCATTCTATTTAAACTTATAATAAAGTAATATTTTTTTAACATGTATACTTTCATATATAATATTTAGAGAGAACAATAAAAGCTGTCCATACACCAGAGCACACTTAGCATCACCTATAACTCATCGCTGTACAGGTTTTACTTGGAAATGGACTGCCAAGGTCACTTTGTGTTGTATTAGCATGTCATGTTATGACAATTACATAAAAGCTGGAAACTGCTGGCTCCATCATCCCTTATTCAAGATACATATCACCAAGACATCTGAGATGAAAAGACACAGGATATTTTTAAAACAGACAGTGAGCTGCAGAGGGAGAAGGAGAGAAATAAGAGGAGGGGGGGGGGGGGGGGGGGGGGCGAAAAGTTCATCACAAACTGAAAACAGGAGGAAGAGAAGTGATCCAAAAAACCAAGGTGCCCAACACTGAGAAAGATAAAAATGA
>JBAMHV010000004.1:7005757-7031827 GCA_037177535.1 Pseudomugil gertrudae | reverse complement strand
TATATATATATGAAGCGCTCAGATGTTGAATTGCATCTGATGTTGATGCTTTTCCTTACACAGAGACAGCCATGTCCATTCTGAGTTTGCGTCCAGATATTTTTTGGCAGGGGGGGTAACTAAATATCTAAAAGGGCTTACAGCTGATGATGCACTGGACCAGAATAACAATTACAACCTGGTTTGGCTAATGAAGCGACATGCATGCTCACAACACTTATTGCAAGGTCTTTGCATCAGAAACTTCCTAAGACTTGGGACTTTAGTCAACAGGTCCAGCAGCTGTTGGCCAAAGCAGTGGAGCAATAAGAAATAATTAATTAAATGAGCCTAAGACTGAAAAAGAGTGGCAGATGTGTGACAACCAGAACAGTTATAATGGAATGCTAGTACCCTCTACTGGTCATTAAAGAAACCTGCAGTACTTGTCTTGCCTTTGCTTTCTCTCATTTTACACATTACACTCATTAATCCCCCTCTCATGGTACCAATTACACTGACCTGGTTTTTATCAAGCAGCTGGAGTCCAAGCCTCTCAGAACATTAAATAATATGCCTAATTCTAAATTATTGACTCTCACTTTACTACAGAAGAAAGACCCCAAAAAAATATATGATAAAGCTCAAAATGATCATTAGGATACACATTAATAAACTCTATACTCTATATTTGTTCTTTTATAACATCTGTGCTACACACACTGTATGTCTCATGTATAATTTGTCAGTGAATGCAAAGTGTTTTTAGAAGAGAAAAAAATATGTATTTTGTTATGTTTAATTCTTACTCTCTAATAGCAGAATTAAATAATTAATTCTAGTTCTTCTGTGTATTCTGTATGTATCAACTGCGACCTGAAATTAAGATAATGCAAGTCAGAAATGGCTTCTTTACTGATTAAATTATTTAAGCAAAAAAAAAAAAAGATTAATTCACAATACTGCGCTTCTGCAATATTATCAGCTTAATTATTTCATGCTCAAACAAATTATCTGTATAGATGACTTATTGTATGTTATCATGGTCCATTTCGCTTTGGGTTGATGGAGTGCAGGGAAAGACTCTCAGCCCTGTTCAGCCATTTAGAAGAAATATTACATGCTTCTGGGCACCTCTATTGGTAAAGCAGTTAGAATATATTGTGACAGAGATGAATAAACACTAAAGGAAAACTTCATTTAAGCTCATACAAGCCAAGTCAACAATTCCAAAACAAGCAAACCCAGATCCCACATTAACACACACAGCTACACACAAGCCAATTTCAACATCCTCTTTCAGCCATACTCTCCCATATAGACTGTTGATGTCAGTGAGTGGAAGATTAGGGCACGCCCTGTGTTTAAACTATTGGCAAATTAATCACTAAGATCTTCTGCAGAGGGAAGACTTGGGTGTCCCTATATAGCAAAGGTCACTTAGTCCAGCACAAAGAATTTAATTGCTACAGATGCTTCTCCTTTGGTGTGGAGAGGAAATGTAGATAATAGGCACTTACAAGATCTAAGGAGGGAGGTGTGGCTAAAAATGAATGGAGAATGTCATGAATGATGCCCACTGTGTTTTCAGTGATATCAAATTCCGAGTCAGCAGAACAGCCCTCCATTTCCTCCCCCCTCTTGTCTCAGTTAACAGAGCAGTGCCTGATTTGGCCACCAGCAGCAACAAAAGAAAACAACTTCAGCAATGTAAATTAAACATACTGCAGAGGCTTTTGACTGTGTGCGTGTGACAGAGAGGTTTGCAGGCCCCTGCAGCCAGAGTGAATAATTAACAGGGCCAGTGAGTGAAGTAGGGTACCAGGCAGGGTGTTTTGTTACCCCAGCCTCACTCAGCACAAGCATAGAGCATGAGATAACCCCATCTATCCCCCTCACTAGTGTGCATGTGTGTGTGCAGTTGGCTACTTTAGTTGATTCTACCATTTGATACCTACAAAAGCCTCTTGCTGCTTGGTAACAATTCCCGAAAGAAAGCCTATACATCCCCTATCAAACAGACTGGCAGCAGCAACTGCTGTGATCAACATGAGCCTCATCATGTCTTCAATAAGGCTGGATGAGTTTGTTCAATTCGGTTTTGAAAAATATGTATCAGTCAGCCCTCCGTTTGATAATAAAAATGTTACCAGAGTAACTTTTTTTTTTGCTTTTTGCTATTTTACACTCATCTGAAAATGTGCCAATTTGATTATTTGATTTGCAAATCCAAATCTAGCTTCATATTGGGTTGAATTCCATTGGCTAAAAGGGAGAAATTATTTTTATCTACATTAAATAGAGAGCTTCAAAACATTAAGTGCTAGTAAATGAAAGAAAGCCAATGGAAAACACAGAAAAGAAGATTTGAATACGTGTTTAAAATCTAAGGCTACCAGAACAGATGTAGTGCTAGAACTGGTGCATTTTAGTCAATTCAATTCATCTGTGATATTAAGTATAACAAACAGGGGAGGATTTTTATTCTTTTTTGTTTGTTTGTTTTAATTATGTTTTTAAATTCATGTTTATATGATGGACACACTGGACCCAGGTCCACAGCAAGCAAAGTGTTTAGATTGCAGACATAACTGTTTGGACTTGTGTTTTAATGACCAATTTTTACTCACACTTGTCTTGGTGCACTTATACAATTTTAACAGCATATACTATAATAATGTTTTCCAAAATAAAAGTTTCAATCACACTTTGCAAACAAAATATGCATTTTATTTAGCATTAGTATTTTGTTTACATTCTATTTACAACATTAAACATGAGGAAAAAGTGAGGACTTGGGTCATTTCATTACAATAAAATAAATTTAAAATGGAGTGAGTTACTTGAGAGGTAATGTGAGGAGAAATAAAAAAGTGCAATGAGAAGCGAAGCAAAGAAAAGGGTGCACGGAGACGACAAGCAAGTGCACCAATTAAGAGAGTATTCAAGTTGATGAACACGTTTGTGATGCAAACATCACATGACTTATAACATATCAGAAAGCAACTTATGTACAAGAATATAAGAGAAACATTAAAGGCTGGCAGATGGTTTTTACCTATGTGGACTATTACATTAATACTGAAAAATAAAACATGTCTTTACATCCATTTTTATGCTTCAGACCCTGGTCATAGCTTTAGAACCACCTGCAGATAAACAAACCATGCCCAACAGCTGACATTGCTATTAAAGATAATGATGTCAATTCAAGTATAACAGTCTGTTTTTTCAGCAGGGCTGGGTTGTGTTGTGCAAGTGTAATTATAGCTCACAGAGAAAGATAATGAGCTTTTTTTTTCCTCTAATAAATCAAAAAGGATTTGCAAACATGTTTGATGGAAATTCTCAGTTCCGGCTGGAACTGTTTCTTTTGCCTGCGAGTTAGGCTATTTAGTTGGTAAACAAGCTTTTTGCTAGCACGATGAAACGCTGCTGTAATTTGGAGTTTTAAAAAGGTTACCTGTGTCAACATGGAGAACAATATGCGACACAGTTCTTAGACAAATCATCCAATTTCACTTACATGTTGTGCTCATAACACCATTATACATGTCCAAGAGCTCCTGTTTTGCTATCGATTAACAAAGGCGTCAATCCCCACAAAGCTGACCATGTACTTTTGAGCTTGCAGACAGTTTTAACGAAAGGAAAAATTCCACTATAAGGACCACGGCCACTTGCACATATTACAATTAATTGCATCAGTTTTCTAATTTGCTGCTAGAATACAGCATCATTTCTCTTCTTATACCAAATCAATCTATATTTAATGTCAACAGACATGGCAGCTGAAGTTGGGTAGGAAACAAAAGTAAAATAATTCTGATAAAGAAGTCAGAGCAGGACATTTAATCTCATTTAAAGAAAAGAACACATTTTTATGTTTTGATGTGTATATGACTTCAGAAAAGTAAAGTATTTTCAAAGAAATCTATGTGGGACATTACTCATCTACTTTGTTTCACCCATACCTAATGCAGTATAATGTTTTTAATCGCAAGCACAGACTAGTGTTCAAGCATACTATATACACATTATAAAAGGCCACATAGATGATGTAAATCATCAAGATTAAAATAAATTAAAGATACACCACTTTATGTAGACCTCAACAGCAAATCTAAGAGGCTAACAAGTTAAACATTGGGTGGAAAATACCACCCAAAAGGCATTTGAAAAATGTAAGAATTAATATGGATACAACAATAATAAACATTTAAATGATAGACGGAGGACATACAAAGCTGTGGAAATGGCAAATAAGTGATAAATATGTTTTACGTTAATGAATAAATTTGGGATTAGGGAATCGGAATAGACATGGGATGAAAGAAGCAACAATCAAAGATTAATAACACTCCAAATCCTCCTTAAACACCTGACTGGATGAGTTGGATCACATTTCCCATCTGGCTCTGCAATGCCTACCCATACCTACCCAACGGTTATCATTAATGTGTGCCCTTTTAGTAATATGATCACATGTTAAAACACATTTGTGCCAAATGCAGTTAATCTTATAATCAAAATCAACGTTGCTGAATGCAGTCACAAACTGCAAGTTGGTATCGTCACATGAAAAGGAAAATGATTTTTACAGTCTGAATAACTCAGTGAATACTGTGAAAAATGTGGGAATTGGAGCTGGGGATGCAAGCTCAGAGTAGGGAGAGTCCATCTAAAGACATACTGTCACACTGCTGATGTATGAAATAAATTAAAAACAAGATAAAGTTAAAATGTTCATTGTTAAAGTGAATTTGTACAGTAATAAATAGATTCTTCTTCTATTTACAGTTTACCAGACATTTGGAGTTTGCAGTTAAAAACATTAAATTCTAAATATTCGCAAAGCTGTTTGTTTTCATGCTTTGTTCTGAGGAGGAGAGGCTGATGCTCAAGATTCCCTCGGAAGACAGGAAGACATCAGAGAATGTGCAGGAGAGAAGATGCTCGTATAGAAACAGGGTCCTCTTGTGTGTCTTTACTGCGTTTCATCCTCGAAGACTTTTTCATGCCGTATTGCTGTAACTGGTGGTGTTAGATTTTGTTTTTGTTAAATTTGCCTCAATGCACACATACACATTCACCTGCACACACACATACACACAGATTTTGAGCACCTGATGCCTTGCTCTGTCCCCACACGAGGCAGTTTATCCTCCTACAGCCTCACGCCTCCCCTGAGTAGCAGTTGCCTCTTGACGCAGACCTAGGAACAGCCTTTTCTCAGAGCTTTCAGAAAACCACAGAATCAAACCTAGACCTGAGTCCTTTGGGCAACTCCTTCCTCATGTCAATTTTTCGCTCAAAACATTAATTGATCTTCTTCTCAGATTTCAAGGAGCCATTGCGTTTGTGTTTCCCATTGGCGATGCTCTCACTGTGGCAGTGTCCGTTGGTCAAGTTACCGCCCTCCCTGATGACACTTCCTCTGCTGTGGTCCTCGACCTTCCCCCTCAGCAATCCTACCAGCTTACGGAGTGCAAAGACTGTGAGAGCCAAGGTAGCAGCTACAGTGAAAACCACGTCCAACAGGAAGTACTGGTAAAGGGACACCTCGTATACAGCCGAGCGTAAGTGGTTGGCACCATTGTGACGAAGAATGTAGCTGATCCAATAGACGGCCCTGGTCACAGGGTGACCTGGCTGATCTTTATGAATGTTGGAGAGAAGACGTGCTTGCTGGCGGTACCTATGTGCGAGGGGAAGGGGGAAGAAGAAAAAGGGAGACATTAACAAACACATCAAAGTCTTGTAAAAGTATGAAACAGTCAGATTTGGCTGAATCACAGAGAGCATGTAATAAATAAGTTCCACATGACAATGAGATAATATGACACGTACAAAAACAATTTTACAAAAGCAAAATCCAACCTGGTGTCTTTGATGATGCTGGTCAGGGCAACAAAGAGATCTTCCTCTGTCATGTATTTCCAGTGAAGCATGATGCCCATACCTTTGGCTGCCACACGAGTCATAGTATCATAGTGGTCTCCAAAAAGGGGCACACCAACAACTGGCACCCCATGATACATGGCCTCATAGATGCTGTTCAGTCCCCCATGACTTAAAAAGGCCCTTGTGTTTGCATGGCCTAGATAAGAGGAAGCATAGATTTATTGAGTTATTTTTAAAGTTTTTCTATTTATTAAGAGCTGTAATGATTCAAGCAAACAAATTTAAGGTTTGTTCCTCTCCATCATATTATATAAATGTTGGCATCATAGGCCTCAGTGACAACAATGGAAGAAATTTCACAGGAATATCCATCTTTACTTTTTGTACTACAAAAACACAATCTAAATTATTTATTGAATTCTTAGAACTCGGCTGCAAGTGATCAGTGATTTCCTCAGAATAAGATAAGAGACTTGGGTAGAGAACATCCTTCGTTGTGTAAGCTGACGAGTTGTGTGTCCTTTTACTTTTTTGGGGGTGAGGCTAGGCTACATACCCCTAACTGACATTTTGTAGTGTCAGATAGGCAAAACATTTTAATATCTGCAGTCTTGTCTCAACTGAGTTTTATTACATCAAACAAAGCTGACTGTCAATAACAGAACACTAAGCTGTGACTGTTGTCTACACGTTTGTGTGGAAGTAACCCTTGCCAAGTGGCACAGGCACAGCATATTTATCCAGCTGAAAATTCTGGAATTGGGCAAACAAGTGCAAAAAGGTTAGATTCTTAGAAGTGGAAAAGTGTTATGTGTTTCCTGTTTGCAGGAGTTATTGAGTATGTAGCTTTTCAGTTATGTAGAAGCTTACCACCCTATTTCTAAACTTTATGGATTTGATCATAAAGCATGTAATGTATAGTGAAGAGATGAGTTTAGCTGTTTAGCTTTCAAATAAAATAATTATAGCATTAAAAGTTAATGTGTGTTGAGTTTTGAACAAAGTAGGAAGCTATCAGCTTTTAGCTTAAATGTTGCAGGTCCTAGACTGAGTGAAACAGGAGTCTGGGATGTTCATGTGCTGGCTTTTCTTAGGTTTGAAATTAAATTTGAAAACAATGGCATACACATGTTAGGTTATATTGCAAACAGATGTGTTGATCTTTATGAAGAGGTTTAGTTACTTTCAGGTAGATTTTCTAAAAACCAGAATCCTCATTTATTAAACTTTGCATAGAATCTCTCCCAGAATTGTACCTGCGTCGAAACCCAAAAGTTGCTGTGCCAAAGTAAAAGTCTGATTTAAAAAACTTTGCATATGCACAGGTTCACACAATTTTCCTTTATAAATCACACTCTTTCCGACAATGAGGCCCCAGAATTGTTTCAGTTCCTGGAGCAAAATCTAAACAACAAAAACAGGCCTTAAGCTGTAAGCTTTAAGAAAAGCCTTTACATTAGAGTGTGGGGATAAGCAAGTGTTACAAACTGCACTTATCTTTCAGTTAATTCACAGTACTGTGTCATATAACAAAGCTAATCCAACACCATGACATACATACGATATTTTTCTGATGTACTCACCTAACAGGTCATTCTGGGGCATCCAATCAACAAGTTTTGTGTTGTTACCAAGATTACTAGGCGGAACACCAGAAAATCTAAAGAAAGAACAGAAAACACTCAAATAGGAAAAGAAAACAATGCTAATATGTTTAAATATTTGAAGATTGTGCAAAAATCAGTCTTTAGGAATCCTGAATTTCATTGTTTTCTGTAAGATTCATTAATATGACTCAGTAAGACAACTGAATAAAGTGATAAATAATAATTTGCTAAATTATAATTTAGTTATGTAGGACATTGGTTTTTAATGGGTTGTAAAAATAATTTTAAAAAACAGTTGCGGACATTTGAAAGCAGGTTGATGAGGAGCATGGGGAAAATAACCCGTCAGGTCTGCAGAAGTCTAACAGTGGTTACAGGAAACACCAAATGGTGATTTCTACAAAAGGTTTGCTTGAGAAAATATTAGTTTGAGTGATGCAACATATATTATTATTTTATATTCGTTTGCTTATTTTATTAAAAAATTTATACTGAAACAATTAAAAAACAAGGTTGTGATTCTTATAAAAGAAATATTTTACTTTAGTCAATATTTACTTGATTTTTTCCTTCTTTAATGAGAAAGTATAAATAAATTTGACGACAACCGTATGCTCTACTGACAAAGATAATGTCTCAACAAAAAAGAACAAAAAAAATCTCTGGTCTGGTCCTACTCCATGAGAAGCTTATTCTGTAATGAAGCAGAGATCACTGCAGGTGGGATGTCTGCGCTTTTATGTGCAATGAACTATTGATCAGGTTATTTAATAAATAACTCAAATAATTTGTCTGCTGCAAAGTGGGTTGTGCACCCAACTGGGTTGTAAACACATGGCTCCAGACTGCAACCAGATAATTGCATTTTGTAAATAATATGAGGAACAATGCGAGCGAACATCTACTCGCACATGTGACCAATAAATTTGCTGTTTTATTAGCAATTTATTTTATTATAGAATTTATTTAAATAACTACTACTAACCTAACAAACATCTACTGCCCTCTACAGCCCAGTAGTTCAGGCGTGTGTAAATTATCTGGTTTGCAGACTGCAATTAACTTCAATATAAGAAAGAAGAAAACCAATGTGTGAGAGTGGGAAAAGTCGTCGCTCCCAGAAAATAAAAAAAATTGACAAAAAGGGGTTTGTGAGAGTAGGGATGAATGATTGACATCCACTCACTATACATTCACAATGTGTTGGCTGCGCAAGAAAATATGACTTAGAGGGTGCACTTTGGGAAAGTTTGGACACAGGCACCTGGATAAATTCGTTTTCGGCATCCAGAAACAGCAAAAGCACAAAATATGTCTTCTGGTATCTTTGATAGTAAATGTTCAAATTCATCTTTGGCAGCCAATGAGTTAGGACACACATTATATGAATTGCAAACTCTGCTTTAGAAACCCACAACATGCAGGGAACACAAAACTTGCAGTTCAGTCTGTGCTGTGCTGTGACCTGTCTAATAAAAATGCAACTTCACTACCAGCTGCGTTTATAAAGCAGAAAGCTGCTAACTAGTACATCACAGGGGCACAGAAATTATTCTAAAGATGAACACAAACAGGTGTTCATTCCATTTCATTGCAGCTGGTTGTTTTTACGTTGTGCTAACTGCTGCACAATAATATGTGTATTGTAAAAACTGTCGTTTCTGCATTCATTGTTTAAGTATTTATCCATAATATATTGAATATAAGAGGAAATGTGAATATTTGCTTTGCAAGTTGATTTTGTTGCCTGTCCCTAAATTTTCTGCTTGTACGCTTCAAGATTTGTTAGCGGCCACCGTGCTCCTCGTAAAAAAAAGTTAATCTGGAGCCCTGAAACCTTTCATGCACTGTCACCACGTCAAGCAGCTGTTTTGTCAAAGCTATCCCTTCAAACTCGCATCAGTAAAAAGGCAGAATTGTGGATTGTGTTCAAGCTGCACAGTGATACTCCCACAAAAACCGTTTTGTTGTTTAACGTAAATAAATATCATATAGGCAGATATACATGAATGGTTGGGTCCCGTCCAACATTTCATCAACAGGTCAGGTTTGGTCATGCATTTGGGCGAGTTAAACTGGACCTGTGCATGACTGGTTTTGGAGTTCCTTATTTTAATGTAGTGTGTAGAACATACATATTCTAAACAAATGATGATTTGTTTTTCCTCCAAGCTAAACAATAATCTCTATCGCTTTCTTCTTCATCATCATACTTTACTGCAGTTGGCATACATCTTTTTTGGTTAAGTAGCTGGATAGTCTGTTTGCAAGCAAACCAAGACCCCTGCTTCCAGCAGACTAGAATTTGCTCCTTTGGTCCGTGTCAGAGTGCAGTTGGTGTTCATACTGCGCCAAACAAATTGTACTATCCCCGGAAGCAGACCATAGCCTGTTAAACAGCCACAGTGTGAACATGCCCTCAGGTCAACAAAGCACTTTATTGTCCTGCCATCAAAGCCTACATTCATGAGGCCATTTATCAGTGAAACAGTTCATTCATCTTTGTCCCGATCACTCTTCTTCTCCTCTTCCATCTTCCAAATCTGGTACAATTTAAAAGTCAGATTAGCGAACAAAGTCATTGACCTGCAAAAGAATTGGGCTGCCAGCTTCAAGAATATGATCGTGGCTTCATATCATCTTTAGACCTGGTCAAACCACTGCTGTTGGTGATACTTGACTGAAATCTCGGGATGAGAAAATAATGTTTAAATGGATGAAAGTGGCCCAGTGATGGACTGGCGACCTGTCCAGGGTGTACCCCGCCTCTCAACCGAGGTCAGCTGAGATTGGCTGTACTTACTAAGACTTCCTTACATAACCAATCAAAGTTCTTTGCAAATTTGCACACACACACATTTTTGTTCATTTTTTCTTTCAATGGATCAATAATTTTTTTAATAGGTCTCTATCCTAAACTGGTGGACCACAGCCCATCATTGGATAAAAATGTGAAGTGAAAATAACTTTAATATCCTATCCTGTCACCCTTTCCGTCTACCAAAACAGTCAGCTCCTCTTACACTCGTGCAGTACCTTCATTTCCATCAGATTTTAATTCATTTAAAACGACCTAAAATAAAGTTAATTAATAGTGAAAATATCTTCTCAACTTGTGTCCAATAAATGATAGGTTCAAATAAAAAAAGTTTAACATTTGTTGTAGTTTAAAAGTCCAAAATGGGGTAGTGATTTGAAAGGGTCAAATACCAGCAGCCAGATAATAAAATGAAAATGACTTCATTGTTTTTTTACAAATGCACAGAAATAAAATGACTAGCCAAAGGGACACAAGTGTAATAAACAGTCAATCCTATTAAAATATGTTCCTAGGCTCAAGATTAAATATTTCCTTATTTAATGATTACAATAGTTTGACTTTCAAAATCCTACAATAAGTTAAAGATTAACTATTAATAGTTTCTGTAATATGTTGTTTTTGTATTGGTGTTTATAACATTTATGAATCACATTTTTTACAAATTGGATTCTGTTTGTGTAACTCTGCTTCCCTAATGTCTGATCCAAACACACCTTTAAAACTATTAAGCCTTTTAATAAAATCAGGAAGTATTTACATGTTTACCTTTGAACTTTCTTCTGTCACAAATTTTTGTTTGTTGCTCATAATGTTAAGAGTAATGATGACAGCACTTATGATTAATTTAAGATAGGAGAAGATAAGGCCATGAGGAATAGCATAATATGCCAATCTCATTATTAAGAGTTGATGGCTACAAGCAATCAGCTAAACAAAGATACTGCCAACAGCAACTCATCTCCAAACAGCAACGTAAACAAGATCCTGTTTGATGCCAAAAATGTTTAAAAAGCTTTCAGATTAAAATGTTGTAGCTCGTATACTGGCTTTAACTAAACATTGAAAAGTTATATAGGACATCATTTTCAAAATGTTTTTACATGTGTCATTAAATAAAGATCAGACAATTGTTTTTAGTTTTGTTTCAATTATGAACTGAATTATAACCGTTGTGTTTGTGTTGGCAAAGTCCATCTCTGCACACATGTGCACATTCAAATATTAGCCCAACTAAATTACATGCCAAAGAAAGTATGATGTAAGGTCTTTCCTTGTTCCTGCCATTTATAGATTAAAACATAGCATTTTTCTAAGCCTACTATAGATCAGCTACAAAGAGTGCAAACTCATATATAGGATTGTAATTTTATAGAATAATATAGGTCACTTTGGTAAATGAATCACAAGCTCCTACACATACAAAAGATAAAGAGTTAAGGATTAACAGGTTGAATAGTCCATTTAAAAAGCACTGTGAACCTTGTGAACCTGTTCAACCTTACCTTCCTTTAAATTTTTTGCATTTTCAACCCAGGTAATAACAAATGAGTTTAGATTTCACATGCAGCTAGGGCATTCTGTAAAAGGCCTATAGTTGTTATCATTTACCCTGAACACATTAATTCACCCACAAGGTGATGCTGAAACTAATTGCAGACATTTGTCTCCCTTTTTATAGTGAAAACAAACAAAAAAGTGTCATGGAAATTTAACACAAGAAATTATCTTTTTTATGTAAATCTGCCATGTTATATTAAGTGAAATAGTATTTCATCCATTAAAACATGAAGTTATTTTTTTAGCCAGGTCTCTTGACATTAAGGAGATCTCTTATTTTTCGATGACATCAGATAATCATCAGAAGCACATGGTAGGTGGGGATGGACTCTGACCTCAACAGTCTGTCTCAGCAAGACAATGTGTAACAGTTATTTGACAAAGTTCCACACTAGCAGAATAGCCGATTATGGGCGTCCATAACCTGTGACAAGAAGATCCCTACGAGAGCTGAGCTGTATATTTGCTTAGTTTGTAGTTAGAGAAGCAGCTGTATGAGAATTACCTCCAGACGACACGTTGAGGCAGCCTGGCCAAAGCTCCTGCCAGTTTGTGAGCAATGTCATGGGAAAGGTACTTGACTCCAGCGCCAAATGACACAATAACAAAGCCATGCTCTGCTGTGTCATTGACCCAGGCCTCAAATTCCTAAACAAAAATAGAAAGACAGTTAGGTTCATAACATTTATCTCAGAGTTGGCATACCAAGTTGAAACTTATGGTTTGCTTCTGAGCTGCAACTTTATCACAATCATCCAAATTATATTAAAAAAAAACTTGCAATTATGATGTGACTTGCAATTTATAAACAAATGTAATTATTGATACCGGGTGCAATAACAAGGGCTGCATTCAACTTTAACATGTGAATGATAGAAGAGGAACATACACATAATGCCCTTAAAGTTGAAGGTAGCTGTTTAGAGTATTAATCTTCTTCCTGTGTTTGTACAATTTCCTCTGAATGTTTTACCCGATATTGTGATTACCTTGATACAAACCAAAACCCATACTGAAATAGTTGGATAAATTTGTGATACTGTATACCCTGCACTACCCTGTGGGGCGGCTGTGGCGCATGTAGTAGAGCGGGTTATTTCCTAACCAGCAAGTTAGTGGTTCAAATCCCAACTCTGGCGTCCACATGTTGAAGTGTCCTTGAGCAAGACACTGAACCCCCAGTTTCTCCCGATGCTGTGTCACCGGTGTGTGAATGTGTGAGTGTTTGTGTGAGAAAAGCGCTATACAAGTACAAGACCATTTGCACCGTTATTATTTACAACATAATAACGGACAATTATCTCTACTGCAATATTAAACACTTATGACCACAACAGAACTTTTCACATTAATTTAAAGAGATGCGTTTATCATTTCACGTCATTGACCACTTGTGGCACAGAGAGCTCATTCCTTATTCCCTAAACTCCCGTGATTTACAGTTTTGCAGAAAAATCACAACTGATCTAAACTTTGTAATGTTTTAATGGTGATGCTGCAATCATTCTCTCAACTCAACTTTATCAAAACAACAAACAGCAGTAAAAAAAATAACTAAAACAATAAAAAATGCTAAAAACAAAAAATACAATAAAAGTTCAAGATCCTAAAAACCAATAAAAATGGACAATAAAAGCTATAATATAGGAGTCTCACGTTAGGTCAAAAGCCAGGGCATAAAGGGTTTTAAAAGTGAAAAGGTGATGAAGCTTCTCTATGTGCACCAATAAAGTTTTTCAAGCTTTCAAGCAGTAACAAAGTGTCTCTTCCCTCACAGCTTTCACCTAGACCTGTTCAGTAATAAACAATGTTAGACTGCCATAAAAAATACAGTCTCCAGTGAATCTGTCCAAGCAGGTGCAAATTGTACAAATATTTCTAGAAGCATAAATTCAATGTTTATCATTTGTAAGAAATAAAGGTGAAACCTGCTTCTACCAGAAGTGTGAGTTTTGGTTTACTAGGGATATAATGTGCAATGTATTTGTTTATTTGATATTGTCTGTACATGTAAAAAAAACATTGCTGTGAACGCAACAGTGTCAGCAAGTCGGCCATTTTTCATTTGCAGTGTCTGAACAAGGGTTACTGAGCCAAACTAAACAAAACAATGTGTTTCTGCCTAAAACATTGTGTGAAAACAGAAGTGTGAAATAACAAAATACACTAAATACAGTAACAGTGGGTTATCGTTTCCTCCTTGGGGTTGCATTACATAGTTAGGAAAGGTTAGCAGGGAAACAGTAACTGGAAAACGAAGACCTCAGTGATCTGGGAGGGCAGGCAGGCTCGTTTAGCACCTCATCTCTTTCACTGTAGCCACACCAATACAATGCACATTGTGTTACTGAAAGAAAACTTCCTGTAAAAGATGTAATACAGATGGCAGCACGTGTTCCTCCAAAACACAACACATGTTGTTCATCCTCAATCCTACTTTCAAAAAATCTGTATTGTAAACATTCTAATACAAAGTTAAAGTAATGTAGCATCAATGATATCCAAAAAGATTTTCTGGTTTTGATTCATCAGACCGCAGGACAGATTTTTACTTCATATCCGTCATTCAGTCAGTAATTCTTAATTAACTACGACAAAAAGTTTTATTTTAAAGAGTACAAAAAAGGTTTTCTGCTAAATTAAAACATCCAATAAATTATTTTATCTTTAACTCCTGATTAAACCAGGGACATGAAATGTTCAAATACGTAAGTGACCGATTTAACCTCATCTTTGTCCCTATATGTTGTCTTTCTCTTGTTAGAAGTTAAAACTAACAGTTTTCATAAGTGTTTCGGGGATTTTAAAAAAATATTACGGTACTATGAAATTTAATTAAAACTATGAAATCCACTATTTCCAAGCTAATTTATACTGAAGAACACAATTCCTTAATATTTCAACTTTTTGACCACACAAACTTTAACATTAAATTATTTATCCATCTTTTTTTTGTAGAATTATCATTTTTGTTTATCAATCTAAAAACAGTTTAGGCCCAAAATACATTTTTGATATGTTCAGAGAATAAATCAAGCAGAACTATTAGATCCAAAGACTCAGGTCAGCTAGTGCAGACCAGAGTCCAAACTAAACATGAAGAAGCATTTAGCTGTTATGCTGCAAACAAACTGTCAGGACAGATTAAACTTGCATCACATGTAGACACTTTTAAATCCAGATTAAAAACATTTTTCTCGTGTATTTATGCATGAAATCTTCACAATAAACCCAACTGTTCATGCTTTTAATGATTTTACTTTAATTTATTATTTTATTGTGATTTTTGTCATTTTTATTCTTCTTTACAACATCTGTAATGCTTCTGATGTTTGTATGGAAAGCACTTTTATTTATCTTGTACATAAAAAGGTGCTATAAAAATAAATGTGTTACCACGTTTCTTTGTTTGTTGTTACCATCTTTTGCCATTTATACTTAAATACAAGCATGTTGAAATAAGATAGAAGGGATCTTGAGCAATAATTTGTTTCTCTTGATTAAAAACAATGCTGGTATAATCAAAATTACAAAAGAAACCATCCAGGGACATGTCCCTGACAGCAAAAGACTTGGGAGTTATTTCTGGGGTAAGCCTTTAACTATGAACTGCGTCTGTTGGTAGTTCAATCATAACCTTATCCAAAATACTTCTCACCTAGAAGAGGAAAGCATAACACATTTTCTGTTTTTTAAGAATGGGAGTATCTTCATCTCAAATGTACTGGATTTCATAACAAGATAGGTATTTCAAAATGCTAAGGCTCTATTGGATGAAGACTTATCAGAGCACATCCATGTTTAAGTGACAGAAGCACAGGACAAGTTGAGAGAGGCTGACGGTCCAGCTGCAGCTGTTAAGGTCGGACCTGGCACAGAGCAATCTCATGAGTACACAGGGCTCTGTGTCCCAACAGCACAACACAACTATCCCTACAACGCAGCCTTAGTGACCCCATAAAAAGAGTCCCAGTGTCCCCAGGGTTCTATCCACAACAATGACCTCCTTCTCCATCCACTTCCATTATAACTCCCTCCACACAACTTGGTACAATGCTCGCTATTGGCTGAACTGGCATTCTAAAACCTCCAGCAGCAGATACCGACGGCCCGCGCTCTCAGTGTCCAAACGTTCAAACGTTCAACTAACCCCTATCACGACCCGCCTCTGCTCTTTATGACTCCCCTCCCTGTCTGCTCAAAATCTACCCGTTCAGTCTAAACCCATCCTCACCACAGCCTTGGCTATAAAGGCTTGCTTTGTAGCAGGATGCCAGAATAAAATTTACAGAATGATAAAAGACAATGGGAACTACTAACTGTACAAAAGGGACTGGAACTACACTGTAGGGACAGTAATTCTCATAAAATATAAAGAGATGAGAATGCAGCGAGACAAACTAACCATAACTGAACTGAAGGAATCATAACTTAAATGGTTTGATTATAAAGTAAACCATTTAAAAAATGTTGACAACAGCTTTTTAACAAATCAATGTATATTTTAACTAAATGGTGTCATGACTTTCATGACACATCAGTCTTTTACATCCATCTTAACCTTAAAAAAAGAAACTGCTCTTTTTCCCTGCAATGCTGAAACAAATAGGAAATTAGTTGTTTATGTGGTCATTTGTAGCCTTACATGAGATGTAAAACTATCTATAGCTGCAAATGGTCTCAAAAAATGAACAAATTCAGGGTATAAAGTTTTCCCAAGTAAGACAATTTCTTAGTCAATATTGTGGTTTTCCATCATGCCCAGGAGACCATACGTTTGCATAATGGCATAGTCAAACTGTTACCTTAACTTCAGCATTGTGCTTTAGTGTGTGTCCAAATCTAAAAGTTCTTTGTAGATTTGGGCAAATGCAAGTAGTCCTTATGAATTATTATTTGTTAAATGTTCTTTCAAATAAGCTCTCCAATTCTTCACCAAGCCATCTGAAGCAAAAATATATAGAGAGATAATACAAGAGGGAGTGAATTTGAATTGTGAATGATAAATAAATGATTTGCTGTCATCATTTAGAATGCAAGTAAAAGTATTTATCCCCCTCCAATGAATTAATCCATTGTGTTCATGAAAACTTCAACTAAAAAAAAGCTTTTTTTATACCTCATCTTTTAGTACTGACCTGTGGTAGGGGGCTGGGGGGTTCCGTGAGGATTCCTCCTATGTAGACCACATGTGGAAGGGTGGGCCTGGGGAACTCCAGAGCCATGTCAGTGCAAAGCATCCACAGCCTGCTCCCTTGCACCAGATCAGCCATGGCCACTTCAGGCTTCACTCCATATTTCTTCATAATCCGGTCATATTTGGGTAAAACAATATAATGGACTCCAAAGCGCTGCACCAGGTAAACACCAGTGTTTGTGATCCTCTGCATTAAGGACATGCTGTCTGTCAGCAACGAATTGAATTCAGGTACGTATGATAACGGCGCTGGAGCTCCCACTTCTGCAGGGTACCACAGGCCTGTGCTGAACACAGCATATTGCACACCCAGAATATGAGCTATCACAAAACCACACATTTCATTGGGGTCCACGAGCAGCAGGTCAAACTTGGCTTCTTTCAGGCGATTCATTACTTCAGCATTGCCGACAACAGCATCACAGTTCTGAGAGTAGTGGTCAAGAATGTCAAACAGTTCCAGAAATGTCAAACGGCCTGAGAAGATGTTGCTGACTTTGGACTGGAGGAAACTGTCAGCTGTGCTGCTGTTAAAGATCCCTGGGTAGCGCTGCAAATGGTAGTGAGGAGAGGAAGGGACCTCACGACCTTCAGAAACAAGAAAGTGGGTCTCGTGGCCCTCTTGGTGAAGAGCCGTTGCCAGTGTCTTGAAGATGTAAAGGTGTGATTCAAACATAATAGGTGGGACCACAACCACTTTAGCAGCCCATGTTGCACTGGAACCCCAGGTGAGGAGGCCAAAGAAGAGCAGCAGCGATGATGGAAGTAACATGGCTGAAATAATGGTGAAAAAAAAGGAAACAATGATGTTAGTTAAAAATACCCATTACAAACTTACTAAATACAATTACTAATTCTGTGCTACTGAATGTAAGCTACATTGGTTAAAAGCAATGACCAAAACAGTATCATTTAATAAGCACATGAGTGTCTATTTTTCTGTAACCATGAATATGGAAAAATGCTAACGTGGCATGTAGAGCTGCAAAATATATTTTTTCAGCATCATCTCTGCAATGTGCATGTGTACAATAATTACATTGCAGATCATGCAATGTACGAGGAAATTAACTCGGCATGTTCTCATTGGTTTCAAGGGTACCTGACACAAAGGTTTATTTATTGGCCATGGCATTAAACTAATTCAAAATGATAATGAACAATTCACATTTGCACATAATAAAAACTGAATATTTTCTCAGGACATAGCACAATAAAAACAAAAAAACAATAATATCTTAAATGTGTTAAAAAACAAATGTAAACTGTTACAGTTCACACAACGGCAAAGTGTTATTTGTGTCAGTCAACAATTCCTGTATTTTTTCACTTTTTTGTGCAGGATCAGAAGGAAAAAAAAAACCTAAAAACTGTAAATGTAATGTAATCATATATATATATATATATATATATGATTACATTACATTTACAGTAATATATATATATATATATATATGTATAAAGAAAGAATTTAGATCCAGGAAGTGATTAAGATCACCCACTGCCCGTCAAAAAAAAAAAAAAAAGACTTCTTGCTGATTTCTGAGATTTTCTGCAATTAAAAAAAAATATTCATTATGTTTATTATCATTGTGTAGTGAACAAGAAATGTAAAAAAGAAAAACATTAGCATAAATTGATAACATATCCACTTTCAGCAATCTATTATTTTTATGTCATGTTGAGGGAAAAACCTTTCTGTCAAAGATGAGGAGTCTGGTTGTAAAATTTAAAATGATTACAAGTTTATTGAGAGAAAGGAAAATAGTACAGAGTAAAGTCTAGAACAGAGTCTGTTCAGAGATCCGTCGGGCAGAGTTCTGGAGAGAGTCTGACCATGAGCATACAAGCTGGGACTTATGAAGCCTCGTTCCCACATCATTGCATAATTATATATCTTGTCAAAGTAGAATAAAAGAGATTACTTGAAGCCTAGTGATGCCTAACACCAGGACCACATTGTAAAACAACAAAACTATCTTTACCGATGGGGATGACCTGTCCAGGTCATCCAGGAGAGTATCATCACTGATCAGCATAATCTCTGACATTAAGCTGAGCATATCAAAGGATGAAGCTCACATATGAAATTATGCAATATAAGAAGCATGTATATAAAATTACCACGACAGGCATCAACATTACAAATATGTCAACTTTATTAAAACTTTTTCAACCAAATACTTCTGATGGTAAACCAAAAAAAGCCTGTATGTCTCAAACTTGTGTCTGCTCTAAGAACTCTGGCTAACCTCCTATCCGTCGACTACGATACAAGAACAAAGATCACATAGTTCATATTTTGTGTTGGAAATAAATTCAAATGCATCCCGAGTCAGTTTCTGTTCTTTCATTGATGTTAAACAGCCAGAGAAAATAAAGCCTCAGTATTTAAACATAAATATGATTTAACCTCCATTTTCTTTGATGTCTTTCGATTCCACCCCTTTACCTCCTCACTATGCGCACAACCATCACTGACATGGCGTGGGTTGTACCAACGTCATTCAAAACCTCCTGCTCTGTTCACACACAAAGAACCATTATGGTGTCACCATGTCAAAGCTTGTGCCCTATATGCCTACTCTCATTCACTTTCTGCCTCGCTTGGATTAATGATCAACACTGAAAATCTATTTTTTATGAAGAGCTATAAATTACCCAGTTATGTCCAACATGCATTGACAAGCCTTTGCAGTCCTTCCAAGTTGTTACATCATAGGAAATGTGCTGACATTATGTGGGGAAAGCATGCATTACACTGATTGAGTGGCAAAGTCGTCTTTTTACTGGGTGAAAAAGCCCACATCAAAAATGATAGGATGATTCTTTCAATTCTGGTGCAGCATTAAAACAGTGCTCCACTCTATCAAAAAATCTCTAAGTATTTGAGAAATTATATATTTTTAGCCAAAGCAGTCACAGCTTCTCATGCAGGATGAGCTGTGCTAAATGGGTAAGGTGAAGTCGCATGCCACATCTTTCACATTTCTCATAAGTGGATGTGTAAAAACCTCCTGACAGCATAACTATTTTACTTCTTGTTTACTTCTTGCTCTTCTTGTTTCTGCTCACTAGTTACTGGTCGGGATTATAAGCATGCATCAGACACCTGTTAGTGTGGAGTTTCTCTCTGCAAACAGCTGGAACCTGTGACAAAGAGGACTCAAGGAGGCTGCCATTTTGTTTAGTACTGTCCGGAGTATATTGTTACAAACACTTCAAAGTCCAGACTGTTTATGGTAGCCATAGAAACCAGCCACCGTCTGCGAATGACTGTGATGCGTCATGACTTGCATTACGAACAGCGGAGTCTGGTTACCTTGTGCACAGCAACAGCTGATTGCGGTTAAGAAAATGAATGGGTAGGAAATTACATGATGATCTGGGCAAGGCCAAGGTAGAAATGAAAAGGGCCCCAAACCACAGGCTCATATACAGAAATGTTTGATGAAAGTGCATATTTTAATGATCTTTATAAAACATCTAAAACTAAATGGAGCATAGTAGAATATTTATGACAGAATACAACTACAACACTTACTTGTACAGCTCTGTGGCATCACAGCCAGGCAGAGATAAATATAATGATGTAGTTAATTGAAAGTAAACAAATATAATTACCTGTGATTACCTGTCCCTGTGATTAACAATGTTAATTAATTCTACACAATGTCATAAACATGTTACATTGAGATACAGATTTTGTGGTATTATTGTGATACTGATATTTATTATATAGTTCAATTATACAGTCAGATCATCATGTTTTTATCTTTCTTTTTTTTTGGGGGGGGGGGTGCTAATTAATAAATTATTGTCTTGGTCAGGAGACATCAGCATAAAATTAGCTTTATTGGTCTGTTATAGAGTTTTAGCATTTAGTCTTTCAAAACAATAGTAATTTTTGGCATGACGTTGCTCATTCTCCATTCTTTTAAGTCTTGTACAATGACCCAAAGAGTTACCTGTATATTGCCATTGCATCACAGTTTTCTCCTAATTGCATGAAGTATCATAGCAAAGTACATTCCCATGTTGTTTATATATCAGCATTTGATTGAAGCATGTGAAGGTATCAGTTCTGTTTGCTTAAATCATGCAGTCATCATTTTGCAATGCCATTATAAAACTGCAGTTAAACTGTAATAATTTACTTCTCCTGATGATAGCTACTGTCCCCTCTGTCACAGTTATTTGTCGGACGACCAACTGCAGAAATATACACATTTTTTTTTAAACTCCCTCAAGACTTAGCCTACAGTTAACTTACAACAATACACTACTTTGCAAAAAATCGATAAAACAAGCAAACGTTATTGTGTTTAACAAAATGGCAGTGAATGGGAGTTATTAAGTAGTATTTATTGCCACATGGGGACCACAAGCTTTAACAGCTGCTTAAGCAGCAAACTAAGTTTAAAATATAGGCACGTGTTTACATGTAATTTTTTATTGATATCTAAATGTACTGCATTTTAATGTATCTGAAATCCAAATAATTCCACTGTAATGTTCTGATCATTTCCCTATTTTTTTCAGTTATCAGCAGTGGATAAAGCGAAAAAACAATAAGGAACGGTTTAGACGAGCAGTCGTCGGTTTGACAGGTGCCACATCGTCTGATGGAAAAGGAAAAGCTTGAATTGATGAAACATTAAATTACTAAGAGTGTGAGCTTAAAGGCTTAAGCTGTATTTATAGACAGAAAGAGAGATAAGAGTGCTAAACTATGACAAACAGACGAGTGACCTAAAATGTTAACATAAAACGTTACCTTGTGTTTGCTCGCCTGGTTCCGAGAATTGGAAATGTAAACTGACTTTCTGATGTTGTGGTCTTCCGGTAAAATGTTTTTACACGGGTTACATTAAAACAGTAATTTCACATGTCTATTATTTCTACAGAAACAAAACCTAACTTTTTTATCCATTCTTCGGATTACTCGCACCGCCAGTACAAACCAACCTGTTATAAAGTGACCCAATACAGATGGTCCACATGCACTCTGGACAAAGCATACGTTAGTAAAGCCTCTGAAAGCCTCCTTCACATCCATTAGCCCATTTTATTTTATTTTTACTTGATTAATCAAGTTGGCCTTATTTTTAAAATTTTTTACTTGGCTCAACTGCTAAGAAAAAGCTGATGACTAGGTAATTAATGGAAAAGCAATGCAAGGTAAATTGTAGGCTATAGCACCTTTCATGTAGACATGAACTTTCATGAAAAGCATTACAGATATATAGACAGCAACAAATTGCAAAAATCACATAGAATTAGATTTTTAATCATTAAATTGAATTTAAATTAAAATAAATAAAAAGTTAGATAAGTAAAAAGTTACCATGCAGATTTCATGGATTGGCGCATAAGTAAATAAATGTTTTTAACCTGGATTTAAAGGTGAAGTGTCTACATGTGGTGAAAAATTAATCTCCACTGGCAGTTTGTTCCACATGCTTGCAGCATAACATAAATTTCCGAGTTGGTAAAAAGCTTCTTAGTGAAGCTTTGTTATGGCTGCTGAAAGTCAGATCTGAGTCCATTAACACTATAAGGTTGTAGACCTGAGCATATACAAGTTGAATACACAAGATCCAAGTACTGAACCCTGAGATCCACAAGACATGGCCACTAATTCAGATTCATTACTGCCATTATAACAAAATAACTCTGAACTTCTAAGTAGGTCAGAGTTATTACCACAAAGGTAATAACTCTTAATGACCATTAAGGACCACTACAGAAAGTCCAAGCCAGTTTTCCAGCCTGTGTATATAAGTATCATGTGATGTACAGCATCAAACACAGCACTGACATCCAGTAGAACCAGGACTAGTACTTGACCAGAATCATATTCAACCTAATGTCATTTAGGACCAGAACTGTGATGAGGTCAGAAGTCTGACTGGAATTTATCAAGATTTCCATTTAAGAAGTCATTAAGCTGGTTAAATAAAGCTTTCTCAGTGATCTTGGATATAAACAGAAGTTAGAAATAGGTTTGTAGTTGTTCATTATAGAAGCATCAAGAGTCCTTTTCTTGAGGAATGGCTTAATGATAGCCATCTTCAGTGACTTGGAAAAACGCCTGTTGCCAGTAAGCTATTGACAATAAACAGCAGATCATTTTCTACAGAGGTAAAGCATCTGGCTTCTTAAAAGCAGTTATTGATTAACTGCTTAAATTATTAAGAGTGCATGTTATTGATTTTAAATGCCAAACTATTTCTTGGAGGATTTTTAAAGTGTCAATCATATTAAATTGGGACATAACTTTATCTCTTTGTTTTGGATTTAGAATAATTTTTTTGTTTGAATGTGTGGCAATGTAATTTTGTCTAATTGGTTGAATTTTTCCAGTAAAAAAGTTGGCAAATTCATTGCATTCCTCAGTAGGAAGGGGCTCTGGGATAAACCGTTTGTAAGATTTGTAAGTTTTTTTCAACCATGGCAAACAGATGATCATCCGAGATAGATATCGCTCTCTGGCTTTGCACAGCTCATTGTTATAATTTTGCAGGCTTTGTTTGTACAGCTCATAATAGATTTGAAGCTTTGTTTTTCCTTCACTTACATTCATCTTTTCTGCATACCATATTGGTATTTTGCCAGGGTGTTCCGTTTGCTCAAGGTGCTCTTGATTCTTATCGGTGCAACAGCATCCATTATGTTCAAGATTTTTACAGTGAAATGATCCAGGAGTCCATCACTCCATAGTCGTTGATGATAACAGAGCTATGGTCTTGATAAACTCGCTTCTTTTCTCGTTATTGTCCCTTCTTAACCAAGTAGGTTTGTTTTGAAATTCTGAGTGATCATTAAGTCAAACAAGAAACATGAACAGTCAGACATTGCCAAACATTTAGAAATAGCCAGGGCCAGAATGTGAGTTGGTTTCTTTACATATTACCACAAACCAAATATGTCCAATACAGAAGAAAATTCCTCAGCATTACCATCCATCATATTATCAATGTGAATGTTAAAATCCCCAGTTAAGATAATAAAACCAGTAGAGATAACAGACAATAATTCAGAAAATGCATGAACAAAACATGCAGAGTTTCCTGGGACTCTGTAGATTATCAAAAATAGGACTTTATGAATGATCTTTAAAACAAGGTCAGGTTCCTTACTGTAGAAGAAAACCAGGTAGGCCATAACAAAATAATACACTGCCTTCAATAAACAAGTAGAAGTAAAAAATAGCAACAAAAAACACAACTCTACCAAGCTCCGTGGTTTCTTTTGCAATCATCTTAAATTAATTGGCTTCTATTTTAGCCCCGTTGTGCATCACTGAAAATCTAATGAAATCCAAAGTATTTTCATTAGTTCAGCGTTGCATGATGGTTATTATTTAATCATTAAAACTCTTATCTGTACATGCTTTTTCCCTTGATCCAGCACAGCAGGATGAGCTGATTCGCTCCTCTCACAGTGGGGGGTTTATTTCCTCACTACACTCTGTTAAAAGGTAAGATGTGACATCTGAGATATGATATATAGTCAAGCACCAGTGGACAGAAGGTTTAATTTGTGTCATATCTTTTAAGCGTGACAAGAAATCCAACAAAAAACCTTTGTAGGCCATGTCTGCTTGCCTATATTAGCAACCATTAAATGTAATTTTAAATGATCAAAAATAAAGGCTGAATACAGATAAAATGGGCCTAGATATAATGGCCACGTTGGCATCATATACATACTGGACAATCCTATTGCTGATTGCATATTAGGCAGGTTTAGGCTTATATCACCTGCCAAAAGTTGTAAATGGGAATAGATTGTGAACTGTCACTGTTAACATTTTCCCCCTAATCATATCACATGTTAAACATTGATATTGAAATCTAACATACCAGCACATAGTGAGACCAAGACAATATCAGTGATAAAAACAAAAATATGCCAGTGGTAAGTATGAGTAAAAAGTTTAGGAACAATGAGGAATAAAAATTATACTCTTTCTTCTGATATGAGATAAAGCACCAAATCAGCTATTCAGCCTGAATTTTGACAATTACAAAATGGAAGTAGAGAAAAAAACATAAACTAAAGACTTTCCCTTGTCAAAGCACATGAGATATTGTTTATGATAGCAACATGCCCTCACTACTTAAAGTCTCATCGACATTTCACAGAAATGTTACACAAGGCATAAATAAGCTAAAATATATCAAACTGAAAATATCTTACAGTTTTCTACATAGAAGCAAAGTGATTATAATTACACACTAAACAAGGTATGCACCTGTACAAATCAATTCAGTCACGAGCTTTTGTGGTTTTTAAAAGAAATTCATTCCTCTGTCTTTACCTTTGGATATTTGTTGCCACACAATCACTCTGCCTCCAACACATCAGAGCAATCAAAATACAAAACAGGTCCAACAGGCTTTGTCTTCCCAAGAGTTAGAAAACCAAATATAAAGTATAAAATAAAGAACGCTGTGGAAGATCTTCCAGTTGAAATTTCTCACTGTAAAAATGTGCTGGAAATAAAAGAGCATGGGTAAATGTGACTAATGCAGCAAACAAAAGAAAATACAAGCAAAAAACTAAGTGTGTGCTTTAGAGTTCCTAAAAAGGGAAAGCAGTGATCAAATGCTTATGTCTTATTTGTGTGAGCCTGTAATTCCAAAGATATCTCAGTCCAGGTTTGTTCTCTCACCACTTTGGGTTTAGGTAAAGGCACACCTTGGGTCACACGTAGACAGCTGAGGTCTGAAGCAATACCATTTATATTAATCTCAATAAACATTCATGTCAGACTAATGATGGAACATATAATAGTGAATAACTTAATCTATCTTATTTTAGATATTTCTGGAAGCACATAGTACTTTTTTTCCTGGAAGCACATAGTACGTTTTTCTTCTGGAAGCACATAGTACTTTTTTTCCTGGAAGCACATAGTACTTTTTCTTCTAGAAGCACATAGTACTTTTTTCTTCTAGAAGCACATAGTACTTTTTTCTTCTAGAAGCACATAGTAC
>JBAMHV010000004.1:6983133-6993510 GCA_037177535.1 Pseudomugil gertrudae | reverse complement strand
ATATATATATATATATATACATATACATATACATACAGTGTGTGTGTGTTTGGAAATACTCTCTCATTCTGAAAGGAACATGGAACAGTCACTACAATCTACTTAGAATTAAAAATACATTTCTGCCAATTTATCTTAATTTTAGTCACAAACTGTGGACTAACTACAAAATTTCCCTTTGTAAAATACCCTCAGTCACACACAAGTGGCCAATCTGAGTAATCCCCCCGCCATACTTTCACAAATCATCCACAGTGAACTATTTAGGGTGCAAGAAAAACACTTCGCAATCCTCATGTAACCTCTGCCTGGAATGTGAGTCAGTCTCTCATGAGTCACGTCTGAACAAACAAACCTGACCAGCTCATGTGATTTGCTGTAAATCGTGGGAAAATCTGATATATTTTTTAAAAAATTCCAAGTAATTAACACATAATGCATCTCTTTGTTAGAATGAAACGGTTATTTTGTTTCAGAAGTAATTGTTTGTTTCTTGATATTGTTGTGTTTACACACTACAGGATTGGAATGAACAGAACTGCCTGCTGGATTTATTTTTCTGAAGTAATTAGTTAAAATTATGCCAGGAACGACTTAATATTAGTCTCCAATAGGCTGTTTATTTTGCACCGAGTAGAAGCTGAGGGGAAAAAATGTGTGAGAGCGTCGGGCTCGCGCACGGTGCCATGCGCGCTCCCGTTCTCCGCTGCGCACAGACGGCCGGTGCGGTGAGACAGAGGGAAGAGAGGGCTGCTGCTATTACTAGTGACACAAAACGGCAGCGAGCACATACAGTCTGGGAAGCAGCTGATGCGACAAGGTAAGAGGAAAATAAGGCTTATCTGGGTTTTCTACACTAAGATGTCTTTTATTCATCACTGATGTGACCCACACTAGACGGCTTTTTAAAAATCTAATAATTATTGTATTTTTAACGTGCGATTCCGGTGTCCTACAGCCTGATCCAATGTCCTCTCCATGCTGTTGTTTTGTGCCCGCAGATGCTGAGCGTCGCCTTGCTGTGCGTGTGCGCCGTCGCCTTTCAACACGTCTCGGCTCTCTCTGAAAACGGCAATTTTTTGGATGATAAGTGGCTCACCGGGAGATGGGATAAATTCAGAGATGTAAGTAATGTTTGTGGATTATATTTAGGCATTTATCCTCCCCCCCCCCTTTCCGTATTATCTCATTTACAACCCCCCTCCCACCTCCCTTTTCTCCCTGCAGCCACACTCGTTGGGTTGTGTGATCATGCGTTCCTCGTTATATGTCCGAACGACGCGTCACGAGGTCCGCTGTGATGTTTGCCACACGTTCATCCCTCTGAGGGAGAAAATGCACTAATAACAGAATAAAGATGCTCCTTGGCACTAGCTCTGCTTTATTATTTTTTTTACTGCGATAGCAGCTTTCTGCTTAACGGAGAGAGCCAAGGCCTCAGTGGTACAATGTGAGACTGTGAGACACCTCTGAGTCCACCCCAACGAGGGTGTGGGGTGGGGGGGTATAAATATGGACAGGTAGATGGACTACTGTGAGGTGCGGGCAAATCAGAGCACATTCGACACAGAGTAGTCATCTACTCTGAATGTCAACTTACAAAAGGATGCTGAGCATAAATTGCAACAAAGACCAAGTCCCAAATGATGCAAACATTACATAAAATAGAACAAGACCAGTGCACTGACTCATGGATCTCTATGGGAATATTAAGTGAATATTAAAAGCAACCTCACTTATTAAGCCTACCTGTTGGGTACATTTACCTCCCGTGTGATTTCCTCTTTCTTGCAGCAGCGAAACAATGATTTAGTCTGATTATGCTGCTGCTGAGTCCTCATTAGCCGACTGTGTCAGCCACCATTAACCTAGCATGTTAAGGCCACTTAGGAAGTAATGCTGGTGTTGACTGTCATGGATAATGCTCTGACCATGTGGTCCTGCTCTATTCATATGATTATGGATTGTTATGCTTTTCTTTATAGACTGCATGGGCTACTTATATTCATTAAGACTTTAAGTAAGAAGATGCTTGATTTGCACAGTGGCGTGGACATCATGACTGATATTTTGGCTTCGGTTAATGTGCTAAGATGTTTTAGCAGGCGATGAAGTGAGCATGCGCTGTATTTTGCAGACAAGAGACTGTCTCTATTGTAGTACACCACGTGGTTGTCTTTTGCTTAAAAAAGATATATTGCCTCTAGCCATAGATTAAATGGCTCCACACAACCAGAACAGATTTGTGCAAGCTGCAACTTGTACTCTCTCTCTCACACACACACACAAACACAAAAATAAGCAAGCGCACCTGCACTCATAAGCACACTCATAAATGATTTGCAATGTGCTTTTTTTGGTTTATATTTGTACACGATTTGCACATGATGTTGCAAAAACCAAAACCTAACCTAAAAACAACAACAGGGTCATCATCATGTCATGTCCCAGCTCCAAAATATCCACTGTGGTCTTAATGTGTGGTGTCAACTCAGAGTGTATCACAGGGAAAAACAGTAGTGGCTTAGTTTGTGTTTTATTTGGCATTAGGGCAACCAAGTGCTTTTTTTTCTTTCCGTTTGTTTTGGTCTTTGATGTCTCTGCCAGTGACACCTCAGCACGTGAGCCCTTCGGTCCAGGTTGACCCCTGTGAAACACCTTAGGTCCAGAATTGGATTATGCAAATGAAGTGTCGGGAACAAAAGGTTAGAGAGGAAGTGTGATTGGATATGTGCTGATGCTGTTTAGGATTGGCTCATTTCAGGTAAAGGTTGTGTTAAAACAGCATGGTGTATGGTGCCTGATTTCAAAGACAGACAGACAGATAGACTGACAGAGAGAGGAATAACAGTCGGCTGACAGCTTTGTGCACATTCACTTCTGTGTGTTTTAACCTTGAGGCTTAGCCATGAGATTGAGGTGGGGCTTTGTTTATATATAAGTGTGTTTCATTTCCTCTTTTAGGGTTGTGTCTCAGATTGTCTATGTGCAGGTTTTTTTTATTCTTTTACTACCTTTCATGCATCTGTGCATTGCATGAAAGAATAACAACTACTGAGGTCTTATTCATCTCCTACTTTGCATGTTGTGTGGATAACCAAAGTCAACATGAATTTTTTGCTATGTTAAACCCCTCGAGACTAAAACCTTGTTTGAACCTTTGTTTCAACCAATTCAAATGAAGTTCACAACTTATAGCACATGAGCCTAAATAATCACATAGCTGAATATAAGATCGACTTTATATCAATCGTTCTTTAGACTAATTTAACAATTAGTGCTGTATGTGGTAGTGATGCCAGTCTGAACATGCAGTGCTTGCACACTTTATTACTTTACAACGGTCACAACTCAAGTGGCAGTCGACTGAGAAAAGCTGCTACTGATCGTCATGACACATTTAACACAACCTATAAACACACAGATGATGTCAACTGTACTTCTGTGTCCATCTACCTTCCTTTCAGGAAGTGATTAATAATCTGAAAGTGTTTTTTTTTTCTTTTGCAATTAACTGGTGCCATCTTTTTTTTAATCTCAGAGTTTACATCTTACCAAGGCTTGCTTATCACTAGGTTACAAAAGATTGCATCATAGTTGCATACAGGAATGTTAGCCTGACCTCTAGATAAATAGTAAAACAGGTAAAATAATGAGTATTATGCTATGAAGAGTTCTTCTATAACACAATGTATCCCCCATTTAATTCACATAAAGCTAATTACCCTCAATATGCAAGTTGGTTTATATTCATTAAACAGGTTCTAATAACTCAGATGTATGTGATTACCTTTAATGCTGATATGCACTGAAATTTAATGTCGCATATAAGTGAGTTTGACATAAATTTACCAGGAGCTGGGCTGTTGGTAGATTGGATTTTTTTCCTTTTGGAAGACTGCATGCAAATATGCTTGTGTTCATTGAATACCCAAATCCTTCACTCTGCGTGGGGTGAGCTGAACACTGACAGATGCCTATGTGCTACCATATTGAGGGATAAAGGGTTGCATGAATCACATTTCATGTGTTCTAGATAATCAGAGTAATTTCAGCATACTCGCTCTCTTCTTAACGTCGCCTCTTGTAGGTTAGTTTCAAATGAATTGGGCTGCTGTCCTTCAGTTTTTACTGAATGTAAAGTGGTATTATTATAGAAGAAGATGATAATTGTGAATTTTCTTAGACACAGTAACACATAATTGTATTCTAGTCTCAGCTTCTTTTTTTAGAACAAAATTATACAAATAGTCCTAATATTTTTCAGATATACTTAATTTATTTTGAGAATGTAATTTTATGGAAAAGAACCAGAAACAATAGGCCCAAGATCAAGATCAAAAGGTTAAAGTCATATTAGGGAGGACTAATACATACTGTGTAAGCAATACCTGAGGAGCTACCCTCATACATACCCTATGGTTCATTAAGAAAATATCATGATGTATAACATAGGCAAAAATTAATAAATCTGATAAAACACACAGTAATTGTTCATTTATGATTAAAAAACAATTCATTTGCATTTTAATCTGTAGATGTTAATTGTGCAAACAATATGCAGTTTATTCATAAAGTGTTTTACATCGTCCCAGAACCACACTTTGATCAACATTCCATGCCAAAACTTGCTTTAGTGTGATTTTAGATTCATATTTTAGGCATGTCCTGCAGCTTTCATCTCCCACTAAGAGCCATAAGTGGGTCTCATCCTAAGTGCACTAGATAAAATCTTGGCTACTGATTTACTGAAAGTCCTGTTATGATGGCTAAAGAGGCCCGAGGCAGTCTTTGCTGCGCCAGTGCCATCTTAGTTTTTTTTTCTTTTAAAACATTGGCCCTTGCTTACCTTACAACATAAGCAGAACACTGAGATAAGCTGAGGAAGATGATTTTAATGGCAGCGATGAATGATCCCTGATGACAGACGCTTAATTGCATGATGTAGTGTGAGAGCAAAATAATGTCTTGTTTAGACCGGTCTCATTAGAGGAGATTATACCTTTTCATCCTCTCCTTACTCTGTGTCTTTTTTAATAGTGTGTGTCTGTGCTGTGCTGTTTGCGTTGTGAAGTGTGACTGATGGAGAGAAGGTACAGAGCTGGAGGCCCTTTCCACTTCAAAGCATCTAAGTGTAGATTTGTGCGTGTTTGTGAGAGCATGCATGTGACAAGCTTGAGCAAGACAAACAGAGCCTGTACAGTGAAAACACGCATATATCTCTTCAGTGAGACGTCGACTGGAAGGCGGCAAAGTGGGGGAGAAAAGCCATTAGGGGGTAGTTAGGAGGGCTGAAATCAGATCTGTGAACACCTGAAGTAAAGGTGAGAAAGTGGTTGTCTGAAACAGCATATTACCTGGATCTATTCCCGCAGAAACAGTGAAAAATATTCCATATGCACAGCAACAAAACTGTTGTGTTTAAGTGTTTGCACATATCAGGACAAAAGACTGAAGACTGTCTTAAATCTGAGCAGAGGGAGGACTAGAACTGGAGTGAATGTATAAGCTGAAAGTGGTTGTTTCAATGTGCACTTTGTCGATAGCTGGACTTATTGTTGAATATTGAGGGTTTTTGTTGTTTTTTACATAAAATAAAAGGGCTGGTTGCACTTCCAGTTATGTACATTCATCAATTTATTGGATGTGCCGATAGATCCATGCATAGCAGTCTATGCTGTGATGATAAGCTGGTTTATAAAGCTGTCTGTGTGTGTGTGTGTTTATGTGAATATGCATAGAAGGGCATTTGTGTGTGTTTGGATGCGTCTGTTGACTCCATTAAGGAATCAGACCGCAAGCACTTTTGTTGTCTTCTCTGGTCTGGAGTGCCTGGCCCCCATAATGCAACAGTTCTCATTATTCAGTCTCCTGAGTCTGCTCTGCTGGAAGGGACCAACAGACTGACTCTCATATTAAGGAAGCCATTTTTAATAGCGGGTAGGTAGACAGAGAAGGAATGTGATGAGTGCTGAGGAGTCTGTAAAGCAGAGGGCTACAAGGATAGCATAGGACAGAAAGAGGACATTAATTGGAGTTGAAAAAGAGCGAGAGTTGACCCTGTTCACCTCACTTAAAGTGAGAATGATACAGAGGGAGGCATCCTGACAATTACAGTCATGCTTTTTTGTAAATATCTGAGGGTTTTTGGGGCAAACTCATCCATTGCTTTATTATAGTTGGAGGCAATTATTCTAAATTACCTGCACTGATATTAGTTGTTTTACTCTGTTTTCATTGTGGTCGAAAAGGAAAAATCTCAATGCACTGAATACACATGTGAATTTACCACATCCAACATCTTATGGCTGATCAACCTGATATCATAACTTGCACAAGTCATGGCAAAAATTAAAAATGATTAAAATGAGGAAAAACATGTTTATTTTTGAGACTTTACTTACCTCTTCCCTGCAAAGATGCAGCCACAAGTGCTCATAAAAAGTGTGCTGATAACTAACACAGATTGTTTAAGTCGTTTACTGTCCTTTTAATGCCTAGTCTGAGATAAAAATATAAACTTTAAGACAGATGACTGAGTTTTTTAAAATTATTTCAGTTCTTTATCACACTCGCTTTGAAAAATCACGTAAAGTTTGCAAATGTAAGCTCATCTGCCATTTTATATCTCTTTATAATCAGTTAATTTAGGCATGTAGACGTGGATGACTTGCTAAAGTTCAAACTGGGTTTGAGACTGGGCAGGAAAGGGGGTTTCAGTGACTTTGCCGGTGCCACATGGGCCAGTCTGAACATTTCAGAGACTTTTGTTTTTTATTTATAATTTTCACACACAACCATCTCTAGAGTTTATGTTTTAACAGTACAGGATATATGGTGAAGGTGACAAAATAAACTCTAATATGTCTTTTAACACAGGAAAAATCATATTAAGAGAAAAGAGTGAGAAAAAACCGTTAGTGTTAAACTATTACCATCACAATAAAGTTTAGGACACATTTGGAAACACCTAAATCTCAAGTTTTGTCAGTTTTTCAGACTGATCAGTTTTGATCACAGCCATCTTTTTATGTTATTTTATTGGCCAATAACTCAACAAGGCCAATACTAACATCCATAAAATGTAACTCTGCCTTCCTGCTATCTCATCATACTTTGCTACTTAATTTTTTAAAAATATTTTGTTGATATTTTATTGTTTTTTATGCTCAGTAAGAATCCAACATGAAGAGCACGTTGTTCAGGCTTAAATGACATGATAAGGTAGCTAGAGAAATCTAAATGGATACTGAAAACGTATCTACATATTAAAGAAAAACATAAAAACAAAACTTCCAATGTGCTGCTGCGGCTCATATTTCCAAAATACTACATGTTATGCAAGTGAGCAAATGCATCTGTTACACATTTTCTAATGAAACGAGCTGATCGTCAACAGGGTCAGAAAAAAATGTATAGAGAATTAAAAGCCCAAATAAACTTCAGAAGACTTGAGAAACATTTAATGAGACATTTAAATAGACAAATTACACGGTAAAGTCATCATATTCCAGAGCCAGAAGATGTTCAGAAAACACACCACAGAGTAAAATACACAACTTGAAGCATAAACATTCAACTTCTGCATGAAGAGAGATTAAAGATCTGAAGATTAATGCACACAGATGATGTGAATCCACCCATGCTGGATTACTGATGGAGGAGGGAGGCTTATAATAAAGGATAAGCATGATGCACCTTTTCAGGTTGAAGATGAGTTAAAAACTCAACTCTCAAGGCTGCTTTCAGGACTTTTTTCACATTAAAACAAACCTTGGTGAATACAGCTTAGCTGTGCTTCACAGACAAAAGCAATGCAACAATTGAACACAATATGGACTAAATAAAGTATAACATTACTCACTGTATGCACAATATGTAACAGTAATAGTAAAACATTGGCAGCTCTTTCTCTCACTATAGGACACAAATGACTGAATCACACTATTTTTGGGATAACTTTAACCCTGATCCACATTTGAGGATCTTTTTTAAACCAAATCTTTACACAATGTGGATGTGTAAACATATACATGCCCCTTATAACATTGAGTAGTACAACACACTTAGTTTTATTATTAAATTCTTTGGGGAATGTCAGAGTTAATGACTTGAATAAAATCAATGAATTAAAGAGGGTTGTATAATGTAAGGTCACTACAAACCTGAGGTATGCATGGTGAGGTTACTCTTATACATCCAGGAAATTAATGCAAATCAGTTTTTCTGGAGGCAACAACAACAATATGCGCCAGCGTGACTGAATGTTAATGATAAAAACAACAAATAGGAGACAGGTGAGATAAGAAAAGGCTATCAGATTTAGAGGAACACAAAGCAGTCAGCGAGATGTCTAAAGTCACACTGAGCGAAACAACACAGCTCACTATTTGTTAAGCTCCTTTTACATTTGCATCATAAGCCCACACCTGCTGGGAGTTTCTCCGGCTTGTCTCTCTATTAAAAGCCGGCAAATCACTCACCTCTGTGCATTCCGTATTTAGACTGCGGGATCACATTTACAAGCAATGAACTGAGTCACTACCTCAGGGAGGATTTTAAAGCATTTTGTCCCAGAACACCTATGACATTTTAAAGTGTTATATAACTTAGAAATAACTAATATGAGGTGTTTTTTTTTTTTTACGTTAAAGAGGAGTAGACAAAAAAATGCAGCAGTGCATATATTAAGGGAAAATGCAGGATTTGTCAGTCTGGAAATACTTTGGCAACAGCAAAATGATGAGTGTATTATTAATCCTGTGCAGCAGATTAAAACGCTCACATTTGCAACTGACTGCATGAGCTGCCATTATAGGTTTCTATAATAATGTCACTTGAATATGATTAGTTTCTATTAAATGTACTTTTTACTGTACAGTATAAAGATCAGAGTATGTGAATGTCACACAATTGAATTTGGACTGCTTCAGCAGCTTTTAGGGCTCTCAAGCTCATAAGACCCATATTGACTCTACTTGTTATTCTTCTTGGAGGCTCTTTAACTTAAGATTTGATTTTCTATTGAGGCAAAGGTTGCCTCGAGCCAATCACAGCAGAATGCATTCTGCCATCTTGCTTTTATAAAACAATGCTCAAGTCACTCTTCTCAGTGCCTTTTCACACTGGCCAAAAACACCCACTAAAACTGCAGTAACATCTGCCTTTTGTGCTCTGTGGAAAAGGGTACAACCAGCCTTCAGCCACAGTTGAAATGTCTCTACTGGAGTTGCAGATATTGCAGATAGTCAGCAGCAATGTAAACAAAACGTAATGGTGGAAGTGCTAATTTTCCCTGCGTGCGCTATACGCTCAGAGCTGTGAGAAGGAGCATGTGTCAGAAATAAGCTTTAAGGACATTTATCACTGAAAGCATCTCTCGTGGAAGCTCTGAAGCTTGACAAGAATATAAAAAATGTGGATAAAAAGAGACGCAATGAATCCAGTTTACCAGTCAGCAGGGCAGCTGGTGGGATACTTTCATTAGCACCGTGTGGGGAAGGCTCTGTTTCCCCTTTCAAACGTTTTTATTTATTTATTTATTTGTAGAAATACTTTTAAAAAAGTGTTGCTGCACAGATCCTGTAGTTTTTCTGGCTGGTAATGGTAAGAATAAGTGCAATAATTGCTGTCATTGCCAGCAGATTCAAAGAGAGGATTAGTATATTTGCATGTATGTGGTTTCAGATTTGCTGTGCGTCTATTTTATTATTCAAATGACTCAAATTAATTTGTGATTTTCTGTCTTTGTAATGCTTTCTGACAAAGGAAGTTGAGGTTTGTATGATTTTATGATGTTTTGCACTGAAAGTCAGTCTCATTGTATTCAATTTAAGGTATATTTGACTCATATATTCATCTTTTTTTTCTACTTTGTTGTTTAACTTCAGGAACCTGGAACATGGACTCCATCCAAGCCTTTTGATCAAGGTGGGTGTGAAAAAGCAAAAAAAAAAAAAAAAAAGGGGGGGGGGGCTGAATGCAACTAAAGTGCATAGAGCTGTTCCTGTTAAACTGTTTTATTGTTGCAAAAAAATGGAAAATTGAACATTTTGAGTGTAAGCACAAATTCTCACCAGTCAGTTATCTGTCTGTTATTGGGCATAAGTTAATATGGGGGAGTTAATGATAATCACAGCTACTAAAACATGTTCAGTTTTAATTTTGTACCAAGACACTGGTGTAAAATGTTATGAATGTTTTTCACATTTAATATTATTTGCAACCTAAAAAGGTTTAAGGCTACGTTTTTATTTAAGTTTAATAGCCCATGCTCTCAAGAACTCAACTCACAAGTTAACAAACTTGTGAAACCTTATCTAGACCCATTCTAATATGCTTTCTAGCCAACTGATGTGTAAAGGTCATGTGAATAGA
>JBAMHV010000004.1:6921049-6962462 GCA_037177535.1 Pseudomugil gertrudae | reverse complement strand
CACACACACACACACACACACACATATCTATATATATAGCACACACACACACAGGATGATCATCATATCAAGGTCAGTCATCCTGACAAAGGTCCATAAAGACAAGCAATTGGCTAAAAACAGTCCTTATTTAAACAATAACTATTTCTAAAGCACTTTAAGGCACCCAAAGCACTTTACACTGAATGTATTCTCCATCCACTCCTTATTCACACTCCTATGCTGTAAATGAATATGTAGCTGCTCATGCAATGCGAATGTGAATAATTTATCTTATAAAAACACACTTATTGTTTAGCTTTTGTGGGATCTAAGCTAAACTTGACACATATTGCTACTGAATGTCTACAATGAAAAACAGCTACAGATGGGAGGCTGGTAATGACAACTATAGGACACATAAAGCAGCAAGGTGGTACTGAAATAGTTTTTTCCCGCCTATCTGCAATTCTCTGTATTGTTTTTGTTTTAATAAAAATATGCTAATAAACAATTTAATACACATATGAGTGCAGGGGGATACCCTTGTAGCCATATTCTGCTGGGAAACCCTGGACAAAAATCATGTGGGAAAGAAAAAAAGTCCCTGAGAGCAGCCACAATAACAACCTCACCAGCTATATTTAAAAATAGACCAGTATCAGCTGATGGAAGATGACAAAGAGCTCAAAAGCTGACCAGCTCCCTCCCCGACTCTCAGCCCAATAGAATAATCCTGGGACGTATCCAAGAAAGCCCCCTCATACAGCCTAAAGGAGCTAAACAACCCAACAGGAAACTTCTACACATTGGTCTTTGGCTCCACAATGTGGACCAGGTTTGTTTTAGCACTGTAATATTTAACATGTTCGGTAAGCTAGAAAATATTTCCACCTGAGAGGCTTTCTCACCATTATTAAGAGCAAACTGCTTCAAATCATTGTAAGTCTTCATTTCAGTAGATGGACATAAGGAGACACAGAGGGCGACAGATTTGATCTTCCTGTTGATGAGGTCAAGGTTGCAGGGTTCCAGAAAAAAAACATACCTAAACAAAGAAACGTTTTTTTAAAGTACAATATTTCAACATTAGATTTATGTCCAGTTCAATACAGCTACGCTGATCTAATGAAAAATAACAAATCCCATGAAAATCTCAGTGTTGCCAATGGGGATGTTTTGGTATTTCAGATGGGGACATTTGCTACCCCCATTGGACAAATCCTTCTTTGTTGCTGAAACGCCTTTTATTCAAAGCCTTCATGGCAATCAGCCCATCAATGAAGCATGACCCATTGTTTGAGCAAAACTGAGCCTTCAGACTCCTCCGATGGACAGCTCAAGACCAAAAGAAGGAGCATGAACCCAAGACAGTAAATACATCACATGAGTACATGTTTTAATTACTAATATGTTGATATATGTCGATGAGTTCTGTTGTGTATCTGAAAATCTGATGAGCTGTATCTAGAAATCACATTACAGTCGTCAGGCTTAGAAGCTGTAAAAGTAAGACAGAAATATAAGCAAAAAGCCAGGTCATTTGTAAAAACTTACTTTTTCTCCTTCATGTTCTGCCCACTGAGGGGTACACCCTCTATTTTGGTGTTATTTTGACCACAGGTGTTACCATAACTGTCATATCCTGAGATAAGTCTGTTGGCACCTCCTGTGGCAACGGCAAAGCCACAAATACATGCCTGCAAATCACACAGATTAAAAATCATATTAATTATGACAGGACAACAGGATAAAGGAGCAACCTAATAAAGTTCTCATCAAGACTTCAAGTTTCTCTTATAGGCAACAGCTTCCTCTAACACGTAACTTTACCTAACTGTTTAACTGTATTAGGTTTGTTAATGTGAGCTTAAATTTTCTAGATAAACAACAAAGTTCAGCGCGATTTGTCTGAATTATGACTACGGCTTGTGCTAAACACTCAAATATGCATTACTCAAATGATTTATTACGAGTTTACATATTTCTCCTAAAACGTACAGCATAGTTTATAATTAGGAACATGTCTGTTACAGGCTTCAGAAACACTGCTTTCCTGCAGCATTCCCCAATTTGTGCAATGCAGAAACTGCTGGTGTTACTTTAGACTTCTTTAAAAAAATGCAGAAGTATTTTGGTAAATAAATATGTCACCATATTCAAATGATTTAACTTTGAATGGCAAAGTAAAACAGAACTGGAACTTCTGTTGAGGTCCAGCATCAGGCTTCCTCTGTTACAGGATGTTTAGGAGGTAACATCATTTGATGCTTACAGTGTTTTACTGTGATAAAAACAAAATGTTTAGTAAGGAATTTAAACACAATACAAAACACTAAAAACCACAAAACTATGACTTGAGTTTGATTAATAGATTTGATTTGACTCCATCAAAGTTAAAACTATGCAAAGACGCCCAACTGTTGCATTAAAGAAGCTTTTCCCTCACTTGTACCTCCTCAGTTTACTGATACAGTATAAAAGATAATATATTGTTCAAACACAGCCTAAACCAAGCAGAATAATATCCTAACACCGCGGAGCTTGTCTTTTTTTTTTAACTACAAACAAGTAAAAACACATCTTGAGCAACCAGACTTACCATCCCGATACAAAACAGTGTAAATATGATGAGCCATGGGATGTCCGTGCAGCTGCGCTCTTCCAGCGGTTTCCAGTCACGTTTGCTCTGCAAAGACATAAGAAATATGAGATGTTATTCTGCTGCTTGTTTCTGAGAAAGCAGCTCCGCGCTAACAAACAAACAAACAAACAAGCGAGTTGGTGTTAACCAACAAACTGCTGACGTTACATTGTAGCTACATAATCTGTAACCTCAACATCCTGTGGGAACTATTATAATCATTAGACTTGTAACGAACTTACCTCTGCGCTGTTACAACACCCCATTGTGCCCTAAAACACCGTTTCAACGAAAACTAAACTTGATATGTTAGTTTTTTAAGCCTTGTTGCTTCCGCTTATTTATCTTTTAATCTATTATTTGTGTAAGTAAGTAAAAATAGGGCACGTTTGTTTATGCCCTTGTTGTTTAATTGGAAAATAAAAAAAGTCCGCGCGGCTTCAGGTAAACGCGGAAGAAGTGAAATGACCTCGCCCACCCCTCCTCCCCCTCCCCCCCTCCTCCCCCTCCCCCCACAAAAACATGTGAGATACCTTCAGGAGCTGTCAGAAAAATGTGCACAAGACTGCAAAACGGACACGTAGCAACCTATTCATGTTTCATTTTCAGTTAAAAGTTGCACAATGACAATACTGTTTTACAATGCAACATTTTTAAAGGGTAGTACCCGGGAAAAACTTTTTTTTAAAACTATGTCCTTGACTTGATGTCCATTTTTACCCGGTTAACTTAAAGTAGCCTACAGCTTGTGTGGAAGCGGTAATTTAACACAAAACATCTGAAACTAAACAGAAACACTGGTTTAACAAGTTGCTCTAATGATATACTATAATAATCACACATCATTTTTATGAGCAGATCTATTTGAGTTGTTTTACCCTGTTAATATAAAGTTGACTGTGTCACGCAGTGCATTGTATGCATCACGCAGTGATCATTCGCACGTGGCCGTGACGGATTGTGGGTCTGTAGCGCCGTTTGCTGGAATAAAGACGGAACCGTTCATGTAAAAATATTGTGAAAATGTGTTTGAGCGAAATTATGGCCATACTGAGGAGTTATCACCACGATGTGCGTGTTTCTGTTAGAGGTTGTTGCTTAGCAGTAAAGGTGCGTCACTCCGCATACAGGTGAGGCTGCTGTAGCAGGGTCCAGTACAGGTGCTGCTAATGACCAACCAGCATGTTGACACCTGGGTGGGTATATAAGCTCAAAACAAGACTCAGTACAAGAATCAACTCTTTGGCAGTGGTGAAGAAGCCTTTCTTGTGCACAGGCTGCATAATAAGCTCTGCTGCTCATCACACAACACAAAAAACGGGGCATTATATTAAAAAAATTGGATATATAATACAAAATTATTTCCAAGAAAAGGGTTTACTATGTCACTGATTTGACTTAATTTAGCATCTAATGACATTAAATTCTGGGCTTTAATTCTTTTTCTCTGGTAATTCAACATAGTTGCCATCTCCAATGGGATTTTAACAGCATCACTGGGTGATGTCATGTTAAATCATGTTACATGTTTTATGGTAAACATATGTTTCGTTTTACTCCAGCTCTTCCCTGTCACATGAAATATAAAATGCTTTTAGACATCTGCTTTTGAATGGAACTTAAAGTTGTTGACATCTTCAACTTTGATTCATCAGAGGTGTTGCATCATCAGGGTTACAGCTTTGCACAAAAGAATCAATTCTTTAGATTTTATTAATTGTTTATACAATCAAATGTTAATTTCAGTTAAAAAAATATTTTTAACATCATTCCTAAAGGTATCAGAGATCTTAAGTCAAATCCAAAACATTTTATGGGCAGTTCTGAGTCTGACAGGTTACATCATAATGAAAGTTGATTGCTCAGTAGTCTCTGTCAATGAAAAAGTTCCTGCTTCTCACTCTGAGTCTTGGCTTCCAGATATTCTCTGCTGATGCTGCTTTAGCAACAGTGTCCAAGAACAACATGATTTTCTGGATCTGTACAAGAGGAATTGATGTCAGTGCAGCATGTGTCCAGTAGAACTGTGGGTGAGGAATTGTAATGTGTCACTGTCTTGGCCTGCTCAGAGATCCAGAGCTGTTCCTGATAAACACTGCCACAATATGTACGTTTGTTTTTCATCACAAACTTACAAGAATTTTCATGCACATTGTAGAACTCTTCTTATTTTTCTTTTTTTGTATTATATATTTTTAATCTGGAAATAGATTAAAAGCTTTGCAGCTGTGAATCCTAAAAATTAGATACATTTAATCATTCCTCCTGGGAATTTTTTAAAGAAAACATTTGAATGAATGCAGGTCATGTGTCTGCATTCCTCAATATGTTTTAGGGCCTCAAAAGAGCAAATGTGTTCAGGTGCAGATAGTTATGTTTTTAGAGAAATAAATTGATTCCAGCTGTTATAACTTTGCAAGGCCACGATTCGTTTGAAATACAGGTATATTGTCAGACAATAGGGTAAATTTTTTCCCTTTTTGCATTAAGGTAAGACATTTAAAAACCTTATGTTTTTTTCAATCCTATTATAAAAATGACAAGATTTGACACATTAGCTTCTACTGAGCAGAAATAATGTCATTAAATGTAAGACTAAATGTGGGTGATAGCTGTAGGGACAAAGGTCATTATATTTTTTGGACCATTTGGACTCCTGTGGTGACGCTTTAACTCAACACTACAGCTGCTACACTTTTTTTTTTTAAAATTTGAAAACGTGGCTTAATGCATTGATCTGTTACAGTTATTTCAGCTAGTGTGTAACCAGAGATGTTTACAAGTCATTTTTTTGGAGTCAAGTCAGGTCTTAAGTCTTTTGAATGCGAGTTCATGTTGAGTCTTAAGTTACTGGAAATGACTTAAGCGCACATCGAGTATCTGTGTAACCCACTGCTTTACCAGATGGCATCATCAGAAATGTTTCAGTGCTTTTTAAAAGGACAAAGTTTTTCTGAAACTTAACTAACAAGTGCTGTTAACATGCTCTATCCAGCTGATGCTTAAACAGAGGTATTTTCCTCTGTTGTTTTGTTTTTATTTAATTTTTCCCTTAGTGATCATTTACAGTTTGTTTTGTAAAGAAGTCCATCAGGTACTTTGCTTTCTTCCAGCTGAGTGACAACTCGTAACTTCTACCACTCACACATTGTTTACAAGGAGTTGGAATCAATTAAAAAAACTTTATTGTCCTTATAAAGTTATGTAATGGATATGTGTTTGGATGGAAAATGCGAGTACAGTGTTTGACCTCTTTCAGAGGTGCTGGCCTGTGTTTATAGTAGTGATTTCAGATATTTGCAAATGTATTGGATGATTATAATGAGAAGAACTCCAAATGACTATTAAATCGTTTTTTGATTCTGCTTATTACTTTTATGGACACAATTTCTAGGCCCAGTCGAGATGTTGAGGGACTCCAGTTCTGTGACCTGAGGGTTTGATCTCTGCTCTTTGCAGATGATGTGGTTCTGTTGGTTATATCTGGTCAGGATCTCCAGCTCAATTTGCAGCCGAGTATCTCTGTCCACAAGTGAAGGAAGGATGGAGCAGGATTTTGACAGGCGAATCGGTGCAGCATCAGCAGTTATGCCGACTGCACTAGTCTGTTGTGATGAAGGAGTTGAGCCAGGAGGCGAAGCTCTCAATTTACTCACAATCTATGTTTCTACCCTCGCCGATAATCATGAACTGCAGGGAGTGATCGAAAGATTTTAGATTGCAAATACAATTGACTGAAATGAGTTTCCTCTGCATGCGGGCTAGGCTCTCTCAGGGTGAGGAGCTTGGTCATCCGGGAGAGGCTCTGAGTAGAACCGCTGCTTCTCCACATCAAGAGGAGCCAGATGAGCTGGTTAAAGCATCTGGTTCAGATGTTTCCTAGACGCCTCCTGATGAGGCTTAAGGGCACATCCATGTGAGAAAAGACTCCAGGGATCACGCTGAGACACGCTGGAGGGATTATATCTCTCAGCTGGTCTGGGAATGCCTCAGGATCCCAGTTGATCACCTGGCAAATGTGGCTTTTTCAGCCTAAACATGCATACTAACCCAAAGAACAAGAGAAAAACTTTTACTGAATAAACACTAATTTAACTTTCTTATTGTATTAGAAGGTATTTCACATCATCTCAAATCACAGGAACAACACTATTCCACAAATGATATGGATCTGTATGATTTAGACACGTATTATCACACAACAATGTAATATGCTGTACACACGCACATACATGCAGATCATCCTCCAAAAAGGTTTTTTTATTTTAGTCTGTCATAGTTCTCTGTCCCTCATAACATGTACTTCCTGTTCCCACGGTAACAGAACAACTATGACCCATGAGCAGTCTATGATGAGCAGCCATGGCCCCCTTTGAGTCTCCCACGATGACTTCTTGTGGGTAGACCTGCACAAGCAAAGCAAGTTAAAATCAAAACGATTATTAAAGCCTTTTATTTTTAATTAGGAGAGCTTTTGTTTGCTCTTAAGTAGCATCATCTATGCTGAAATGTTTCATTCAAGAATATTGCAGTTTCTTCTGTTCCCACCCAGGCTTTGAAGACAGTTATTAACCAACATGACTCCAGGCTTTTGAAAAGACGTTGTTAACCACAGGGCACAGCAAGTGACAGGAAAGGATTGCAGGGATCTTGGTCTGGTCTGTTGATGTTATTTTTAGACACTTGGATGAGAATCTGGCATTTTGTTTAGGTTTTTTTGCACTGTAAATGACCCTAAGATCTGTTTCTGTAACTTCTAACTACTAGTCAACTGCATAAGGAAGGGGGAAAAGTTTGTTATTTAAAGAAGACTCGAAAAGCATGCAACAGAGTGTACTCAAAGCGCTCTTTGTATATGCAAAGACTCAAAATGACTCAGTTAAGGGAGGGAATGTTTTTTTTTTTAATCTTGCTTGTGTCACCAACATTTTCCTTCATGGGCTATGTTCTTCAATGCCTATAATTTAAACTGGGTTATTTTTCCAATAATAAAGTGTATCAGCGAGGAATGCGAGGTTGTTTCCTTTGGGCCCGCACTGCTCCTCTTAAGAATTTGACAGATTCAACAGTGGGGGATTTTGAGGAGATTTATGAATGGTTCTTTCTTATGTGACTGCTTAAGACACGTGACCCACAATTTTGCACAGCTATGAGATTATCTGTGCTCATCCTTTGTTGGTCTGATAAATATTCTGATCTGACCTGCTGCTCAGTCTGTGATCTCAGTAACTTACATTTTGCTTCTCATTCTCACACAGTTAAATATTTCTGTAATTCAGGTGTGACTTTTTAGTATTTTTTAGATAAAATTAAATTCAGGTTAGTTACGTAACATGTCCTTTCTGTCAGCATGTGGTTTGTAATTTTATTTAGTGTTGTGCCTGCTCTTTCACTGAGTATTAAACATTTAGATGATAATTAAACATTTCCTCTACTGTTACAATCATTCCTTTAAACTATGTTTCATTACCAAATATCTACTCAAGAATATACATCATTGTTGGCTTTACTTTGTCTTTGTATTTAATAAGAAAAACAATTATAAGGTTACCATAAATGAAGAATATTGTAAGCGATATTGGAAATATGAGTGCAGTATTATTATTATTATTATGGGCATCTTATGTTTGTTCCTAACTGAAAGTGCAGAGCTGCTTAAAAGCTGTAGATTACTTAGTAATCTGTGTTCTTACAGCTTTGTTTGCTGTGATTTTCACTGAATTTCACCACAGTGTGATATAGTCTAGATGCCCTGTAGTTGGTCAAGGCAACTTGACTGGCGTGGAAAGGACTTAAATTATTGTGTCCACATAAAATAATTAGTGGATTGGCAGAGTCATGCCCTGTGGTGGTCGCTGCACCTCAATCACCAGCTTTATTCACATGGAAGCTACTGTGACTAAAGGAAATCTGTGTTTCATTACATTACACTTCATGCAGCATGTGACATGACACAGAGGAGTCTTGTTGAACTTGGATGCTTCCCCTCCAATACCGCTAGAGCCCATCTGTGTCCCCCGGGGAGCCAACATTTATGGCAAGGCGCAGTTTCCCACTGCAGACCCTAAGAAAAGACTCACCCAGAGTCCAACCTCACATCTGGATAACCCAGAGGTCAGAGGCCAGAGTTGTCAGGACACTAGAGAGAGCTTCATTCCAGTTTTCTCTTGTGCTTAGATTATCACAGTTGGTTTGGTGCATTGCATTTTTAGTGCAAATGGCCTTATTTGAATGTTTTAAATGCTATTATTCTTTTATATGCTTTTTCTATGGCTGAAAATCTAATTGAAGCTTTTGATAACACTAATTTACAGTTTAGAGATAAAATCTGATGTATGATCTTGTTTGTTACTTAAAGTGTATTTATTTACAGCTTTGCAGTTCGTGTCTGCAAAATGCTTCTGAGAAATGACTATATTAGGAAATTTCTCACTAGTGTTTGACGCTTGAGGGTTTTTCCTACTTTTCTCTCTTTGTCTCCTTTAAAAACTGCGATATCAGATTGACCATACTTATAAAAGTTGTTCCTTTGGTCCAACAACATTTGAGAGTATATTTGTGTCTGAGGACATCTTTAAACATGTCCAAAGATTAGCTAAAGACATGTCTTCCCTGTAATTTTTTTATTGCTGCCAGTGTGTTTGGTTAAGAATACTTGTAGCATTACAAGATGACAAATTGGGAAGAAAAAAAAAACAGGCTGCAGATATAACTGCCAAAACATTAGAGCAGTCTCTCTTGGCTCACAGCCACGAGTCTTACGAGGCAGCCAGTCTGTTACAAATCAAAACCAACTGGTGGGAGCATTGCCCAGCTTGCAAGCTGAAGAAGAAAGAAGAAAGGACGGCTGAGGAAAGGGAACAGTTTTGAGAAGAGGATAAATGGTGCTTTTTGAAACAGTGAGTTGAGAGCGTACATTAGGAGGGTGGGGTGAATAAATGTGTATAGTTTGCTTTGAGAGCTTTGAGAGGGGGGATGGGGCTCTTAGGATGTGATTCATACTTCTTGTCAAAACCAATGGGGAGGGGACCTGATGAGAAGAAGGATAGCGTGGATGAGAGAAGGGGTGGAGAGGAGGAAAGAAAACCCAGCCCTCTTACACCACCCCAACTCTTCGGCATTCTGCCTCAGCAGAAAACCTAATGTGATCAAGATGGAAGTTGCCGATGGACTTTTCACTGCTTCCCGGCTTTCTGCTTCCCTGTGGGGGCTTCACCGCTTGACCAGCAGCCTTACAGCAACAATACTGACTAAAGTTTTGAAAAAGGCTCCTTCAGTCTCATCTTGAGAAGTCCTTGCAGCATAATCGTTTAAATGCCAAGTCATTGAAAATTTTGGATTAATATTTCCCAAACATGGAAAAATTGCTTCTGGTGGATGAATGAAAAAAACAGCTCATAAACCATCTCTGGATTAACCCCAAAGCAAATACTGGATCTTCAAGCTGCTCATTGGATTATATATTCAGCTACTGGATAATCGCAATACTTGGATATTGAATTATATCGTAACAAATTGTGTCTTCACTGGAGAATTTACAAGGTGTAAACATTGTTATTTCACTGTGAAATATCTTATGTAGATATAAATGTAAATGTAGTTGTAACTGCTGATTCAAGATTGAGAGTAACTGCTTTAAAATTTCTGGTCAGCTCTCCTTTTGATTTATCTGCTTATAACAAGGTAGAAGTTCATTATAAAAGGTGTTCTATCAAATGTATTATAGCTGCAGTTGTGACGCACTGATAGAAAATGGAGTACATTGTGAAGCAGTATTTATTTTGTACTGTGTTTTCAGATAAACACAATAACTAAAAAGAAAAGAATAATATAATACGACTAATATGTTCACATGATTTATGTGAGAAACCTCAGTGTGTATTTTAATCATGCAAAAACAGCAAGTGACAGCCAGATGTTAAAGGACCACTGGCTGTCACTTGCTGTTTCACTTTCCTTCAGTTGCGCCATTGTCATACTTGTGGCTCGATAAGATGTTAACCAACACCCAGAATTTTTACGACTGATTTTTGGACAGTTGTATACTTAAAGCAGTGCAGATTTGACACATTGATTTAGTTATACTTTGCACTATCAAGATTTATACTTAGAGAGAAAGGGGAATATCTGTGTGTCTTTTTTAATTTAGAAGAATTTTCTTTGTCAGCTTTTTGCCTTGAAAGGTTTTTTAAACCCAAAGCAAACCTAACTGTTACACCTCAGAAAAATGGACTGCAGTTTTCAAGCTGTAAAGTAAAACACTGGACAACATTGCCCAAAAATGTGTCCGTTTTCTATATTAATGAAGATCGCTGACATCTAACACTGATCCAGCTGAGTTTATATTACTCAGGGATTTGTGAAAAGCATGTAACTGTGTGATCTCTCTTGAACTTGCACTCATGATTTCCTGTTTACTTTAAGCAAACTATTATTTACCATATGGTCATCTCGTGTTTACTTACTGTAAACTTATATGCTTGGGGGCACTTGATGTTTCTTACTCCCATTTCTCTTCTTCAGTTGCAGCAGGTCTGGTTCTCGAATTTAGCCTGGCATAAAAGCAGTTCTATTGGGTAAAACTGGCTTTTCATTATGCCGGTAGCCATACGGAAAAGAAGTTGGGAAGAGCATGTGACTCACCCATCCGGACTGCAGTACAGCTATGATGATCTGGATCTGGTCTGCTGTCATGGAGTCGACAGTGAGGGAATCTGGAATGGCTCGGGGGTTGTAAAACAAGGTCGACGAACAAGATGTGCCTCCATGCCGGAGGGCTGCCACCAATTGTCAGCTGAGGACTTTGCACAATCACTTATAGCAACAGCTTCTGCTATTGAGGATGTTACTGAAGCAGAACACTTGATTCAGACTAAAAACAGGAGAAAAACTCCTTTGGATTGGACCTCAGATGATGTGAGGGGTGCTGACTTTTCTCAAAGGGCCTCTGGATCAGAGCATCTCCAAACCACCATAACCACTGGGAATTCTGGAGCTTTTTGCTGTAACTCAAACAGTTTTATGTCCAGTGCAAATAATTCTTGTGCAACTGACAGCAACAGCCAGAAAGAAAAAACTGTGCATTGTGAAAGTGATGTTGGCTCAGACAGTTGCCAGAGTCACATCTGCAATGACGATAATGTCTTTAAAAGTCCACATATCTCTCATGATGACCAACAATACATTTCTATTTCCTCAGACAATGGGCGTCTATTGTGTGAATGTACAAGTGAACAACCTGGCAAACTTCCAAATCAGCACGAAACAAAGGAGAGCCATACACAGGCTTGCAGCAGACCTCCAGAAACCTCCGAGGCCATGCAAAACCAGTCCTCTGTTGCTGAACTGGAACCTCAAACTGACTGCCCAGATGTTGTTGAAATGATGTTTTCCACTTTTGACAAAGCTGGGGCAAGTGGACCTGTTGTTGCCCTGCACTGTTCCGCTGACACGATGGAGAGTGAGGATGCAGTATTACTGGGGAAGAAAACTGTGGAACCGATTGTGACGTTGGCAGGCTGTGATGAAAGATTATCTAAAAGCTGGAGTGCAGATCCTTCTTCCAAACTAACCGGACTGATTGATTTAGAAACTGTAAATGAAAAGACAGGACTTAATCATCTCGAGGGAAAAGTTCCAGGAGAGCAAGATTGTGATGGCTGTACTGGAGTGTTGGGTAAGGGTCATGGTTGTGAAATATTTTATCAGCCACCGATGAAACGACTTAATGCTGAAACAACAGCTGGGAAGTGGCCTTGTGGCGAGGAAAGGGTAGAAGAAGAGAACAAGGAAGCGGTAACACATGTTGAATCAAATGATACTGGATTGAAAAGTCAGTGTAGCTCTTTGAACACAAAACAAAACATTTCTGAAGAACAAAATGCCGACTATTCAGGGGAAGATCCCATGAAAACAAACACTATACTGTGTGCAGGTCATTCTGCACAAACATCTGTGAGTAAGGCAACTAGAGATTTGGATCAAAATGTATTGCCTGAACAGCTGACTGTTTCTGAGGACCTAGATATACCTCACCATATGGAAAACAACTGTTCCAAACTGGACTCAATCCCAGAGATAAGCTTTGTTGAGACAGGTGACAGCAGTATGCAGATTCCACAAAATAATACAGATGTTACTGTTACCCAACATTCAGGAAAATGCTCCAGTTTAGATAAAACCCATAAAGCTATTGAAGAAGACTTGCAAAACCTGCCAACATCCTCTAAAGAGGTCAACGGGGAACTCCATGGCAACCAAACCTCTGGCTGTTACTTCAATGAGTCACCTGTCTCTGAGGTGGCAGATGGTCAGAAGGAACACCATCGACCAGGAGCCACAGTCTGTGCAGTCAGGGAGTCAAACGAGGCCACAGACTCGGTTGTTTGCAGCGAAGAGCAACAGTCCATTTTAGTTTTCAGTGGAACAAATGAGAGTGAAGATAAGAAAGAGAACAATATGGTCAGAGTGCGCATGAGAAAGGTAAGTTCACTTATTATATTATATAAATATGTATACGTTTAAATCATAATGATTCTAGTTTGGGAACTGTGATTGTGCCACTTTAGCTTTTCAAACTCACTTTTATTTTTTCAAAATGAAGAAATCCTTAGTGGACATAAATGCCTGAAAATTAATTTGTCCCACTCTCTGGCAAAAGTCTTGGAAAACAATGACTTCACTCTCACATGCTTTACTCTCACAGATTGGGGGGGTGGTGTCTGTGAAATGTTTCATGATTTCTCAACCTCTCATTGCAAAACAAGGTCCTATAAGGGCATGCAAACTGTAAACGTAGTGGGTGTTGAAATTCAATTAATCTCCCGGGTGAAAGCCTTAAATTGCTTTTCTTTGAAAGTATTGTATAGCTTGTGGTTTACACACTTTGAACAAGTGTGCTTGTTTGTGCAGCAAGTCCTCATGGTGCTCAGTTGATGGGAGCAAATCAGTGGTCAACTCATGGTATTTTCAAAATAATTGCAGCATTATTTAATTTGGAATGACAACATATCCACAGTTTACAATCCATGGGTCTTTAACAGGCATAGCATTCAGAAAAGACTTGGATTGAAAAGTTTTTGGCAACATTGTAGTTATTCAAGTTGAACACCACTTTGTAAATCCATCCATTCATTATCTGTACTGCTTATTCCAAAGAAGGGTCGCGGGCAGCTGGAGCCTATCCCAGCAGCCTATCCCACCCTGGACAGGTCGCCAGTCCATCCCAGAGCTTGTAAATGATGACTGTGAAATTATGTATAATCAAGTTGTAAAAGCCATCTGCTCATATGAGAGGAGGAGTTTTGGGTGGTGGTTCTACATCAACAGGTCCAGATTTGGCTGAGAGGTAATAGTGGGTAATATATTGCATGGTAATTATCATAACAGGTGCGTGTGGGTTCAGGTTGTACAAACTAGACTCATACAGGACTCTACTCAAAGCTTTCCAACTATGTGGCTGAGATGGACATAATTTATGATCTCTCCTAGTTCAGGGATAATGTCTTAGTATCCTGAATTCCTGCTTGTGGCAACTAAGCAGGTTTTCATCTTCCATCTTAAAAGTTTAAAACAGAGTGGCTTGCTGATGGGAGGGGTATTACATAGAAAATATCTTTTAACATATTTACTGTTGAAACCCATGAAGATAGCCTGCTTCCTTCATCCCAGTTACCGATTTCGTCATCTCTGTCCCTCCATCTGCCTCTTTTTTCCTCCTTCATTCTGGTCACAATAGAACCAGTAGCCTAAAAATAGTCTGAGCCTTAAAGCAGTGTTTCCCAGTGCTGGTCCTCAAGTAGCTCGACCCTTCATGTCATAGATGTGTTCCTAGTCCAACACACCTGATTCAGTTTAATGAACTTCCTCATCAATTCTGCACAAGCATATTGATGAACAATTCATTTAATTCAGGTGTATTAAAGTATTGTTGCCTCAAATACATGCAAGACAATGGTTCTTGGGGACCAGGATTGGGAAACCCTGCAGACCCTTTTGAATTCTTTCACTAATGCTCCATCTATTGACAGCTAATTCAACATCTTTCTTACATGCTATCTGTATTGCAAATTCTTTCTTGTTCACTCTCATTTTTTCCTCTCTTTCTCTTATCAATGTCTTACTCCATTTCTTTGCAAAATCAGCCTCAGTGCATGTTTGAAAATGTCCAGTGTTTATTTCTGTTGCTAGCATGTGGCGCAGTGCGTAAAGCAGTTACATAGTGTGATTTCTAAGCTATAGACATATACCAGAAATGCACATACTAGATATCACTGTGGCATTGAATGAGTCCATAACAAAGAGTTTAAAGGTTGGAAGATTATATGGCTGTGTCCAAGTGTGCATCAGTCATCACATAACATAGTATCCCCAGCATTCAATCAGAGCACACTTGAAGATGTCATTGTTATATTTGATTCTTTCTTTACATAATATCTACTTAATGAAAATGGAATGAAATTTACAATGTACATAGTATATGTCGTAATAAAATGAAGTGTGGCGCATTTGTATTACTTTGTGGCTCTGTTTTGCATATTTTATTTTAGTCTTATACAAAAGTATATTTGCTTTCATAATGTATCTACACAAAGAGTGCAGCTTGGTTGCTGTTAGTTTATAACATTCAGTATATAGTAAAAATGCAAATGTTTAAATAGAAAAAAGTGCCTTCTATCTTAAAATGAAAACTGAAAACTAGATGCCATTAAATGATTGCATGTGCTATTGTGTGTTTCTGGCTTGAAATGCATTATTTATACAAAAACTGCAGAGAAACTTTGGAGTCAGTCTAATCGAGACTAGCGGCGACTTTACTCAGTCGTCTGCTTAATCATCAGGTTCTGTCCAGTGAAATGCATAGAAAAACAAAGGGGGGGAAATTCAATATTTAGCTAAAAGAAAAAAATATTTAACGGCTTAAAAAATAATTAAAAAGCATACTTTTATTTTTATTATCTCTTAGCTGACAACGGGAGCAGCAATCTGGAATGGTCTCTGGTTCGATATTGTAACTAATGACTTTGTCCCCAGTGGACCATGTTGTTGTTGCAGATTGGGTTTGTAAAATGAAGCCATCTGGTTTGCATAATGGCTTGAGATTAAACTGATTTTGGGCTTTGTTACTTTGTTTATTTGTTTTAGCAACAAGGCCTCATCCTAACCCCAGGGCCAACCTGGCTCAGCAGTCGTTTATCTGGCAGCAGATGACTTGGCAACATCTCCTTCATTTTCTCTTTCCCTTTCTGACTTTCTGTGTGTGTTTTTAATTAAATGTGGGTTTCCTGGTCACTGTTTATTACCAAAATAACCACATTAGATTTAATGCACAGTGTTTTGAATAGATCATTTTTGAAAACTATTAAGCTCAGTGGGAAGAGAAAAGGAGAAACTCTGCTTAATGCACAGTTTGGATGTAGACTGGTTGGTTGAGGGGGTGGAAAAGGGAGAAAGAAACTGGAGGAAGGGATGCAAGAGTTCAGAAAGTGTGGGAAACATCTCCCATCTCAAAAGACAGGAAGTTGGAAGGAATGTAAGAGAAACCTCAAAAATGGGAAACGACAGAGAAGAAACTTTCTGAGAACACTCAAACCACCACCATGCCCTAAAAACTTTGTCACATTGATGCTGTTTTGTGGCTGTTGTTGCCATTCCGGGACAGATGCTTTTGTTCATTCAGTGAGGCCTCGTAAAGATGTCATTGTTTTACCACCATACAATGTTTCATTGTGGTACTTTGCCAAGGAGACAGAATATAGCAACACATGAAGCCTCAAGCTGGGAATGCTGTTGAATGCATCAGTGTGAGGTGCATTTCTATGATATGGAAGCATTAGCTTTCTCAGCAAACCCAATAGAAATTGATTTAAACTGACTTAATAGATCACTAACCAGAAAATAACCTAAACGTATATATCAGCATTATTTACATTACCATGTAGGAATGTCATACGTAAAGATTCATTTTAGTAAAATGTCTAAATCCCGTGTGACCAATAAAGTTTTGATGAAAAGCATCACACCTAGCAGCAAACACGTGATATGAAGCCGGTATGAAAGATACCTGTCATGATGCCTCCCTCATTAGATATTAAAGGGGTCTGCCAGGGCTATAACAAGGTTTCTTCAGGACTGATCGGCTAATCATTACATTTCTGGGGGTGTCCTAAGGAAAGAAGCTTCTATGGAAAACAGTGTGAGATTTGAAATCAGAAGTTGATGCTTAAAGTGCTGCAGAAAGACATTTTTACATGTTTTGGATCCTGTGATAAGTGTTTGTTAGGATGAAAAAAATCCGATCTGAGTAATCATGGACAGAGTGGTTTGGTAAGTGGAGCTTTGAGCTTCACTGGGCTGTATGTAATTAAGCTTGTCTTACTGGAATCAAACCACCTGAGGTCAGTGTGAGGCTTATTATCACAACTTAAGAATGTGTAAATCAAAACTGCTGATAATTGGAATATTTTAAGCTTTAAAGTGGAAATAAGACTAAGGAGTCCGTGGCACATATTTGTTCTCTTTAGACATCACGTTTCATTGATAGATTGTGATTGGGTGTTGCTACAGTTTGCTGACTTTAATTATTGCTTTGAAATAAATGATTTTCTCCACTAATTACATTGTTTTTTTTTGTGCAGTGCGAACACACTCGGTTAGACTCAATGGTACTGTTGCTGATGAAGCTGGACCAGTTGGACCAGGAAATCGAGAATGCCCTCAGTGCCACTTCTTCTATGGACAGCACTCCCACCTCACACCGACGACATCTCCTGGTACATAAAATCATCGTTTCACCTTGTTAAATTTGACTGTAGTTACTTTGGTATTTAAAGCAGCTCTTCAGTTTAACTGTACATAAATTATTGATGAAAAAAACATTAGTAACATATTGCTGAAGTCCAAATGGATTTAGAAAGGAAGGGTTTTTTTCAGATTACCAGTTCATATTTAGTTTATTTGTTACACCTGCTTGTGCTGAGGCCTGTCATAGAAATTGGTCTATATGTCTCTCTATCCAACCGTGCCTAACCTAAAACTTTATAAATCCATAAAAAAATAGATATTAGACTTTAAAAAGTTAATGAAATAGAAGAAAAACATGAGATAATCACCATTATACCTCATTAAAATAGGAAGGTGTAGAGTTTCAACATTGTTTGTCTGCATACAGACTCCCAGACATTGATTCATTTACTAGACCACCTAATCCAACTCAGGGTCACACGCGCATGGGAGTGGGGGGGTTGGATCCTGTCCCAGCAATTAGGAGGCAAGAGGCTCATACTCAGACATAGCTACAATAAATTTAGATTTCCTGTATCTGTAGGCCAATGACCAAGATCAGTAAGACAATGTGTGATTTATCCAAATAAATCCAAATTTGTCCAAATAAATCATATCTGAAAAAAACCTGAAATAATAGAGGACTGCAGTGTTTTAATATGTTTGTATTTTACTTGTGTAGGAGGTTGATGTAGGGTCTGTGCCAGCAGCTGTTCCACATCCACATTGTGATGCAGCTTTCCCCTCAGAATCTGCACCGTCCCTTGGAGCAAAACCTAAGAGTATGGTAAGTCAAGAAGTCAGCATCACTTCAGTTTCAGTTACATTCTACGTCCCACATTAATATGTTGCACCTTATCTCATAAAAGCCTCTCAAAGTAATTACTAACAAAGAAGTGAAGCATTTTTGTTTGAATTTTTTCTTGTACTTCTACAGCAAATAACAGACACGGCAGCCTTTTTTAAAAAATTGTTTATTTATTCTTTTTTAAAGCCATTTAGTTGGACAGTTATTAAATAAAACTGGTTATCACATTGTTAGCGTTAGCTACATCATTAATTAACTAGTTAATTAGATTAATGCAACTCACTACTGGCAATAACAATACAATAACAATACAACAGCCATTTAAAGTCTCGTTGGATCCTAAATGGTTGCCCCAACCTAAAACATAATTTTAGGCTTCTAGGCTATTGAACACTTTTATTTGGCTTGCAGTATAGCACAAAGTTGGGAACCTCAGATATATCTATGTGTTATTATGTCAATCGCCCTCTGCACTTCTGTGCAGTATTGTGACTAATCGTGGAGGGTTGTGTTACTGTGTAGATGAGAGTTATGCTGAGCCTTAAGTACTGGTGTAGGTATTAACGTGTTACATCGGGGGACATCACCAGACTTAAGCCCGAAGCTGAGCTACACTGTTTTACCAGACTGATGGGATGAGAAAGGCGTAACCACCATGCAGAAATGATCACCCTCCAGCTGTCAGTTTGGTTGAAAAGGACCAATAGCAACATGAGCCCGTCCCCGGCACAGTTTTCACTTCGATAGCAAAAACTTGAGCCAAAAACAAAAACTTAGGTTTTGATAGAGAACAAAAAAGTTTGGAGAGAGAAGAAACTGTATTTAATGTAAAAGTTTTCACTCTGGCAGCAAAGAAAATACATTTTTGAGAGTATAAAGTTCAGTTTTTAAAAAGAAATACTGTATATTTTTAAAATACGAAATAGTTTTATGTATTCTGACAGAATACTTTATCTCAAAACTTTTGTTTTACTCACAAATATTATTTTTAACTATCAGTGTGAAAAGAATAGCTATTAAATATATTTTTTTTCCTTACAAAACTATTTTCCCCTCTCAGATTGCCTATTTTCTTCCATTCAATAAAAAGTCAATATAACTCCCTTAATTAAAACGATTTACCCTGATTGAATTCTAAAATAATAAATATATTTAAAGGCACTTTTTGATTAAAAGAAGGGCTTGTCAATATCCTCCCTTTAAAGAAGCATAAATCTCATGTCTAATAAAAACAGTAACATTGATGGCACACACAAACACACTCTTATATACGTGCAGCAAACCTCCCAATTGTAGGAATGTCCTTGTGCTCTAAGGGTTTAGTCAAGCAGAAGTTAAAACTCTTTAATTAGCTAGTTCCAAGGATCTAGCCTCCTTCATCCCAACAAAGGGGTCAGGAGGGTAGTCTGAGAGGTGAAAAGCCAAGGCAGGGGGGAGCAAGGGGGACACACTTCAAGTGAGACACTTTTTTAAGCCTCTTGCTTGCTCTTTTCTTGATTATGGTCAGCCTTATACATACAGAGGCATATGGAAAACTGATGTCAGCTGGTTTCGGACACTTTCTTTCAAAATGTTCTGATTTGTGAGGATACACCCTAAAATCAAGAGGATGTTTCCATTACAACAGAGTCCTGCTATCAAGCTAGACGAAACAGACCGACCTGTTAAAGTGCATTCTTGATGTATTTGTTGCTCTCTTTTAACACAGTGTAAATTTAACACAGGAGTGGAATGGTTTGGTAAAGTTTATTGGTGTGGATTAACATGTTATATGTGATGTATTTAGTCCTTGGCCGACTATTTGTTCAACTTCCATTTCTGCAGTAATCCAAGGTAACTCGCTAAGCTTGAGTAAACAGTGCTTTCACTGCACCTAAAAGGAGGCTTTTTACAGTGAAGGCCCTATGGGGTGATTGGCTGAAGCCAGAGAGATGATGACTTTGTGAACAGGGATTCCCAGTAGTAAATTGGTTCAGGAGACTAAGTCTTTTCAGACTTCACGGTTGTTATGCATTTGTAATCTTTTTAGCTAGACAATACAAATCTTCTAAATGGTGTAAAGACCCAGCAGATATGTGCAGATCCAGGGTTGAAGTTAGTGCCAATCTAATGGCTTGGCTGTCATTTTTTTACACAGTAAGTTTATGTACCACATCAACACTATCAAATTTAATTAGCATGTAGTTAACAGGAGCAGATATCACCACCAAGTGTGATATCATATGTGGAGAGAATTGTTTGGAAAGTAAGTGTTGTTTGCGATCTACAGATGGGAGGACTTGTTTATCCTAAAATAATCATGTATTTTAATCATGGAATTAATACATTTATGCTTAGAGTCACATGTATTGACCCCCTCCGTAACAGTTACATTTGTAATACCTTATTGTGGCAAAGTGGAGTGAAATAAGCACAGTGGACCCCTGTGGAGCCACGATCAGCTCTATGTAGAATTTCAGGAGAGAAAAACATAATGTTTTGTAAAGAATTTCAAGAAACTGAACTCTATGATTATGTAAGATTGTATATTTTGACGTTTGTTATATCTGGAGATACTGTACTTATAACAAAATGTTTATCATTTAGCATATGCAGCCCTACTAGCTTGTCCTTGATTATGTAAGTGTTGACCAGCATGTGTGTTACTGTCCCTGTTAGACCTTGTGGCAGTAAGTGTAACAATGTATTGTGATTGTACAAAGCACACCTCATTCTTTTCTATCTTTTATGTAACTATGATAAATGTGGCTGATGTGGCTGATGGGTCCGATGAGTGGATATCTACTTGGTATGGATGTTTTTTTTTTAACTGGTGGTGAGAAGGCATTGAGTTCTCGTGGTTATAGTCATGGCCCTTGCTTTGCTTAGCTTGTGGTTATTGTTAGCCTTCAGCAGGTGGCTGTTATTATTGCAGCGAATGAGGGGGTAACATCTAGCGGATGTTGTGCCCCAGCAGGTGCTTTTTTTGTGCTGGAACTTCTATTCTTTCCCCTGAGTGTTTTTGTTGGCAAGCTACTATTACTTAGTATAGCAGGTGGGTTTCACTGTTGTTTTGTTTGCATTGTTGTGCTGCAACAGGTGGGCTTTATTTTTTTCATAGATTGGTGTGTGTTCACTGTTGGTTTGAACTTTGATAACAGAGTTCATTATTAATAACCAGTTAATATGCTGTTTTTGTCTCAAAGAATTTGCAAGTGCAAATTGTTGGGGTAAATTTAAGTTATACGTAAGTGTTAAAGGAATTTGTTATGAGGTTATTTTTAAAGTAGTGCAGAGGATGCACTGAGCCACAGAGGTGGGTGGAGATTGACTGCTAACCTCTGACCACCTTCCTCTGAATGATACAGCTGGAAACAACATATCAGTCACCTCCAGCACTGACTGTTCCCACTAGCATGGTGAAGACTGAATCCACCAAAGACCTTAAGAGACTGCTAAGCAAAGCACATGGCGGGTTGTTAAATTTAGCACGGGGGTGTTTTGCATTTCATGAATATGTTGACAGGAAAGGTGCTGCTCTATGCCAGCCTTCATCTTCTCCGTCTTTTACAAACATTCCATTACGGGGCAAACTTTGACCCTGTGTTTGGGTCTTTATTCTGTCTCCATAGCAAATGTGCTCCAAATACACCTTCAGCCTGTGATACCTTTGCTGCTTCACCCTCTTGTGTTTTCATATCTGGGTTGAGAGTTTTTGAGATGATTGATTGAGAGGTATTTTTATTACACAGTTGATTTCTTGTCAGTAGGTTATATATGAAAATAGTTTTTTATCTGTCTGTGGTCGGTTGGACAATGGAAGTGCTGCAGTTTGCGTGCTAAGGTCACTCGCAGATCTCTGCTCTGTCCTTCCTCCATGTTCCGCTTTGGCAGCCTCACAGGCCCCAAACATCCTTCATCTGAACCACTCCTCTATGTCCCAGACAGAATAAAGAAAAACTATTCTATTTTCTCCCTTTACTGCATATCTTTAAATTTGGTATGTCATTGCTGCCCTTGGTCAGTAGTCAACACAGCATGAAACAGGCGTAATTATGTTTGCCTACATTCCACCCACACATTTGCTTAAAGACTGTAGACAAGCAAAATGGGTCAGCGAGCTAAGAAACCAGCCACCATTCAGTTTGAAGAGAGCTGCCGATAGGGGCCCTGGTCATGGTCCCACTGGCAGCTTTGTGTTGTGTCATTGTCCCCAAGGTCACTCCTCTGCTGAGCACAGCTGTAACAGGGAGACAAACACAGACTAACTGCAGCTTACAAAAAGAGGAAAGTAGAAAAAAAGGAAAAAACATATGTTTGGAACAGGATGTGGAAAATGAGCTTCTTCTCAACCCCACAAGGAAATCATGTTTTTCCTGTCAATTCATGGCTGTATCAATGCATAAAGCAGATGAAATAAAAGAAATGCACATGGTACATCTCATATTTGGATAGTTGTGTGTGTATTTTCAAATATCAAGTTCAAAAGAAAGCAGAGCATATGTTCATGTTGCCTGTAACAGCCTGATTCATCTTTGCATATTAATCCTTTTTATTTTATTTACTTACTGACAACTCTGTTTTTATAGGATTGAACCCAAATCACCTTAATCACCAATGTAATTTATTATCTCTTTATGTTTTTTTTCTTTTTCAATGTTTGGTTTTTAACTAAAATGAATAATTAATTTCCATCCATCATTAAACATTGCTTCCCTGTGTTTTTGCTCACTTACACTTACAGGCTGGTACTAAACAGTACTGCAATAGTTGCAGGATGATGGTGCTTGTTGACAGTAAATCTTAAGGATGAATGGAAAATACAAGCATCTGGAAACACCCCTGCAGCCTGCTGATAATGAAGTGCCATAAATCACAGAACAAACAACAAACTGAATGTGTTCTCCAAAACACACACGTGCACTGGCATGAACTATAAAACCCGGGTCAATTAAAGCCTTTTTTCAGGCATGTGCTCCAGTGTCTTTAATTGGGACTTTGAGCTCCAACATGTGTTTGTTTCTTTTTTGTTTTGATTGTGTGTTTCCATTCCTATGTGTCTCTTAATTACATTACGTCAGTGAAGATTCATCTGAGTGTTCAGTTAAAAATGTTTGCATTCAGTTTTTCATGGTGTAAGGGCAGAATGTGGCGTACTCATGTTTTTATAGATACATGTCTAATTGTACTGTCTGAAAATTTTCCTTTGCAGATACAATTTAACATTCAAAGTTTCACTGACCTATTTTGGTTAAATGCCTTGCCATCTAAAACGCATGGTTAAGTAGCTGTTTAAAAACTGGGACTCAGGATGTCTCCAACTGGTCCCTCTGGCATATCAGTAAGCTTTGCTTCCACCACAACACTGTTATGGGGCCACCACAGTTTTTGACAGAGAAAAATCTAATCCCTGTTGTTAACCCACTTTCTGCTTTCTCCCCAAAATGTCAGCAGCTAATCCACAGGCCAGCATTGTTGTTGCATTTGGGGAGCTTATCCCTATTAACTCTGGTCCTTAAGCTGCACTTTCAGCCTGGCAATCAGGAACAGGTGACACATTTTGTCTCTTGATGAATTTAACAAGGGAGAAATTATGCTATTAAAACATATTTTCTGTTTCTATCATAAGGTTTTAACCTTTCTACCCTGTTTCTTTAAAACCACTATAGTTATACCAGACATGAGCTCAAACTATTCCATGTGAGGACAAAACAGGAGGGAAAAGGTTTGCCTCAGTCTATCCGCTGCATGTTCAAACACATGGCTTTAGGACAGTTATTGTATTTCTTCATATGGTGTTTTGGTTAAAATAAATTGTGCTTATATACTTACATAGTTTCTGTGGACGGCAGGTACTCAGTTTTGATCCTGGGTCAGTGAGCTGGCACATTACCAGATCTGTGGTGGTGCTACATGGCACCACAGATACATACAATCCAAATTCTGCAAATTCTAGCTTTCTTGGAAACTGCATTTTGGTGATGAAAGCAGAACAGTTTGTAAGCGATGATCTAAGGTTAATGTATTTATAACATAACAGGGTTGCTTTTAATCTCCTTGTACCATGAATGTGTACTTTTAGACTTGTCCAAAAATCATTATAAGAAAAACAAATGCTCTATCTAATTACACAATTTGGTAAAAAATAGTTCATGACCTGTTTGTATTTTCATCAACTGTTGTCTAATGCATACAGCTTGTTTCTATGCAAATGCCTGAGTTCCATTAATGTGACTTTGAATCATGATCCAAAATTAAAGATTGTTTGATCTTTTAAAAACGCATTAATTGAGGTAAAGCAACATCATTCATTAAAATTTAAGAAAATAGAAACATTAAAAGTGGTCCTGTGATGGACTGGCGACCTGTCCAGGGCGTATTCTGCCTCTCGCCCAATGTCCCGATGTCAAGGACCCCATTCAGGGAATAAGCGGTACATAATGGATGCATGGAAACACTAAAAGTCATTCATGGCTATCGTTTGGACAAATATGTCTAATTTTGTTTACATTTACAGCTAATTTAGTATGACCAGCTTCCTGTACAAATGACCCTAAAAACAGAGTTTGATAATGACCAGTCTCATGTTTCGTGGCCAGACTTGTTAAGACTTATTGTCTTGTTCAGAGACTAAGCCCAAGAGCCAATTAACAACAACACAATTTCACAGTTTATGCCCCAAGAGTCCAGCACGAAATCTTACCAGACACTGTCTGGAACAAGAAGCCTCATGCTTTAGTTTAATCATGAAACAATTACAAATATGTGTTTTTGTTCGTGTGTGTTAGCAGATATCTCTCCGTTCCACACAACCCCATAGAGACCATAACTCATATCTCAGGGTTGAGTGAGGAAATAAGGTCTCAGTTGACCATTTTTAATGTGTGTGTGTAAGTGTGTATGGTATATACATTAACCTCAAAACAATATTAAAAGTTGAGTCATTCCTGTTATCTTTTTAGCTACAATTCTACGTGTCATTCAAAATATGGTCCAGCGTTGTTTTTATTTCAAATTACTGTTAGATCCAACATCCAATATACCTTTTCTGCAGGAGACGTTTCAATTCATCATTACAAGTCATTACATCACTTCCTGTTGACACACTTTAACTGTTACATATGGAAAATATTAAAATGTGAAACGAAAAGAGAAAGAATTAGAAGCTAGTAGCATGGGGTTAAACCTCTACTCGAGGAGGAGGCAAAAATGAAATTGTTTCCCACGTTTTTTGTACACGTGCACTCATGGGTTGACAGCACAGAGAAAAAATTCCTCTTTAAATGCAGGGCAGAAAGAGCACATTCACGCTGGTCAAAAAACAACAAAAAGAAGAGCTTCAGATAACATCTCTAAGGTCATCAGTGCACATAAAATCACACACATAGACTTTTTTTTCCTCCTCCACATTACTACATTATTACCTTAAACAAGCAGTGCTGAAGATATTAGTTTACCTGACTGTAGGCCATATGAACCAATTTAGCCATTTGCACTCTAAGTTGTGGAGAAGTAGGTTAGGGATAGCCAGTATAGAACATGGGTGGTCACACATACACACTTAGACGCACACAAACGTCCTACAGCAGCAGTGCATGAAGGAGGATGGGGATGAGAGGCTGATGGTGGGGTTAAAACAGGCTTGGTGGATTTCTTGGGTTTATTGTGCAATGGCCACATGCCATTCACTTACTTAACATCTTTGACTGACTCACACAGAAATGTGTGTGTTTAGTCACATACAGAGTCCATCACTGAAAAAGAAAAGTATATTAGTCTCTAAGGAAAGGTGCCGAATTACATCACAGTAAAATATTGTGACTAAATGAGGTTACAAAACCTGTTAAAGAAAGAAAAACAAATTCAAGGTGCAACTCTGACTGCTACCTTTGTTTAGACATTTAAATAATTAATATGTCCATGTGAAAGACCCAAAGACACACTTTCTTCCAGCATTGTTTAAACATTTTTACTCAAACTGAACAACTTAGGCTAAATCTACTTTACAAAACTGCAGGCTCAAGTAGCCTAATGACAAAAATAACCATATGGATAATCATGCAGGCTCAAACGTTTGCAGCCGTCTTCATGTACACGTAGGAAGGAAACACATGCCATACCCTACCCCATGTGCCCCCAAAACCACACATCTCCATTAAATTAGTGGCAGTAAATGAGGCAGCTTATGCTGCTCTGCAGCATACAGGTTCCCAGTGGAAACATGCGTGCAGGCATGCGGTGAAAAAAAGGTATCTGATGCTTTAAAAGCACTGGTGCTCAGTGGAACCCATTTGTTCACATTGCTGTTATTCCTATCTCACTAATATTTTTTTAATCTGTACTTGTGATCACGTGGCAGTGAGATTCACTCTGTATGTAACTTCGTGGATCACTGATAAGAATCTGTGGTGTGGTGTTTACATAGAGCCAAAAGTGCACACTGGTCAACACAAAGAGTGCTCAGCACGCACAGACCTCCCATACTGCTTCCAGGATTCAAGGAAAATCGTTGCTGGGGATCAAACACATTATTCAATTCTTTATTTTTATTTTAGGTAAAAATTAAATGTAAGAAATCAAATGTTGTAACACGTGGTTCAAATATGACATGAATGAAATGAAATGAATGAAAAATACTTCATTGATATTAACAATATCTTAACACATAACAGTATCTTTATTGACATAAAGATACTGTTATGTGTGTAATGGATGAGAACTAAACAATTAGACTTGTGCTGTTATTTTACACCTAGAATCATTTGAAAATAAAATAAAAAATAATTAATCCCCTGAGGGGAAAATCTATTGTAGTTTTTTTAAAAGATACTTGAATTAGTTACATGTAGAAATGTCTGCTTTCCGTGACATGTGGAAGACACAATCTTCTGTGAATGCTATTTAAAAGAGTACAAATTCATCTAAACACTATTTAATTCCACTGGAAATGCATTCGTTTCAATCCAGTTTTGTAGCTGCTACATTAAAACCACTGACTACTTGTTTGTGATTTTATTCAAATATGTGTTACTTTGACACCATTTAGCTAAACATAATACTGACCCAAAGCACACTTTTAAGATTGAAACTCACCTTCCCAAAGGCAGTGTGCTCAACCACACCCAAAAAAACTTACTCTAGGAAAACAACAATGAGCCTAAGGTGCTGACCTGGACTCCAAAACTGTCTGGGACCCAATGTGACTTAGGATTTGCAGGATTCGTCTGAACAAGCCTGTTCCATTATGGCTGCAAAGACAAAGCAACCTCTTCCAACAATCCTGAGCATCTGCAATTATTGTGAAATGTATTACAATCGGATCACAGTTTCTCAGTCAGGTTTTTACTTTGCTAAGTTTATTCCAACACACTGGACTTCCATGTGCTCTTAAAGGTAGCGTAGGATATCCTGGGAAAACAGCTCGAGCAAGCTACATTTTTAAAATGCATAATTCAAAAGTCCAGTTGCTCTGAAGCAATGCCTCCAAAGTACACAAACATGCAATGCTTGTTCCTGGGGTTTCACAAGCTTTTGTACATATGATATGCCATTTATTTCCATAGATAGGTTTCCCATGATCCCAAGTGGATCATGGGAGATTTTATGTGGGTCACCATATAAAGTATACAGTTGCTGTACTGATTAAGACTTGAATATGCAGTTAATAAGTAACACAAGGAAGCTTTTTTTATGGTAGCCAAAACAACAGTGACCTGTGCTGTACATTTACTGTTAAACTTAGCTGCCATTTATTCCAGTAAAGTTCATATTGACTATAATTACTGTAGCTTATCCATCCATTTTTTATTGCTTATTCTCTGTACGGGGTCGCAGGGGGGCTGGAGCCAATCCAAGCTGACGTCGGGCGGGAGGCGGGGTACTCTGTAGCCTATTTAGTTTTTTATATAAGTGTCTCACAAAATAAGAAACTAAATAAATTGACTGCCACTTTTTCATCCAGTTGCTCTGATCTGTTGCTTCTCATTAACCACATCCACTCACTTGTTTATTACTGGAACTACGTTACTGGGCCAAGAGGGGAGTCTGATTAGCACAGAAGTTACTGGGAGTCAAATTGAAAAACAGCCTTTCCCAAACTGGGGGTCCCAATCCCCTATTGGTTCCAAGATCATTTCAGGGGACCAAATAGTAAAATAAATATAGCTGACATTTATGAAAAATAAAATGTAATTTGTAAGTAAGACTGAAAAATTAACATTTAAATGCAATGATTCAGCTGTGGAATTATTGCATTAATTTTTCATGCATAAACAAACAAGTTATTATTTGCACCACAATGAATATCTCTGCAAGTGAAGCTGATTATTTTGGCAAATGAGTTCTTTGTTATTACCGTACAGATAACCAACAAAAATAACTATCCTCCATGTTTATGAGGATACTGACAAATGTCTAGCCTTACATTTGGAGAAGGAGGGCCATGTGATGTGTCATGCAACCATCGATAAATCAACCCTATCCTGAAGTTGAAATGGACATGTTTGAGCATGTTTGAGGATACATTTCAAGAGATGTATCAGGAAATAAAATAATGTTTTTATTGTAATATAGTTTGTTTTTAATATAATAAAGCATATAAGGGTTTGGATGGAAGATTAGTTATTAGAAGCATTTTAAAACATACCTTTCCTTTCAAATGTCTCCAAAAAAAGGGATTTTATCATTATGTTGGTTTTTATGACATGATGTTCTCTTATCTGTTTGTATAATTGATATACTTTAAGGCAGTGGTTCTTAAACTGGGACTCAGGAGCCCCATAGGGGTCCAAAGATAATGTTAGTGGATTGCTAGATGTTTTTAAAATATATTCTATATACATTTTAGATTTTTACTGGGCTGCCAAAATTAAGCCATTGATGCAGATAAATCATTGAAATTAGCACCTTATTTTTTTTTAACAAATATACAACTAATTTAGTACACATGTCTTTCATGAAAATCTGATTGTGATCTTATCTTAGTATAAGAAGCTGATTTTTGGTATGTAGGTTACTTATCACAGCGACAAACCACCAAAAACCCACCTTTTCCTCCATATTTATGATAATTCAGACAATTTTCCTGCCTTACGTTTAAAGGATGCCTCAAATGACTTACTCGCTATATCACACAATTAAGCAATATGTCATCATGTGGGGTGGAGGTCACAACATAAGTTGTCTTGAGGGTCATGGAACCCTGAGAACCCCCTGAGAACTGCTGCTTTGTGGTGAAGTGTAGAGGAGATGGTGAGAAAGATCTAAAATGTAAACTGCATGAAACGGCCAACTTTCTTGTTATAACTCGTTCACATCATTCCAGCTGTATGGAAGAATGAGATGTTGCAGTGTTGTTGGCATGCATCATGTTCCAAGTGTATGCTGGCCCAATAACTTCTTGTTTTTGCCAACATCAGGTTGCCTGGCAACCAGTGGAAAATATTTCAGCACACAGTATCCATAAAGTGGAAGGGGAAAAAAGATATGATTTTGTGTTGGGGAACTTTTGATGTGTTGTAACGTGGATTTAGTCATAGATGCATCAGGTAGGTAGGCTGTATTCCCCTCTTTCTAACCGCCATGCTAACCTCAGCCTAACATGGCTGCTTGTCATGGCTTTATGTTTACCACACAGATAGAGTGGCGTCAGCCTGTCTATTGGCAAGAAGAGCAGCAAGCAGAAAAAAATTAAATTCCATGAATTTCTAACAGCTTTGGAGAAGATATTCAGTGTGGTTTTGATGGTTCTGTATCTCCTGTATAAAGTGAATTTCTAATCTCAACTGGCTTAGCTGTTAAAGGCCTAACCTGTGAACAAGAGGTAGGAAAAGTAAAAATGTGAGTATAAGGTGAGTATATGTCCCTTTAACAAAATATTTTATTAAATAGTATAAAAAAAAGTTTTAGGTTTATATACCATTTATTAACATGTGATGTGTCCAAAATCTTATTTTATAATATTGTGATTTCTGGTGTCCAATAAGGGGCTAGGACAAAAATCAGATTGTGTTCCACAGTATTTTGAGCAAAGTTTTTATAATAAAGCCATGCAAAATGTCTGAGTGAGTAAATGTATCATATATGTCATGCCCGGCACTTATTGGTTAAACATTTTAAACTCTGCAGGATGCAGACTTGTGTTTGTTGACTGCCTGAGTGTGCGTAACAGTGTTCAGCTAACATAAGTGAGGGAAATGGCTGATATGCATTCTAAATGCATTTTAACTGCTAATCTATAAAATATAAGAAAAAAAGTCAAATTAATTTATTGTCGTTGAAGTTTAAGAACCAAAGTTTGCTTTGACATTTTGCACAGATTAAAATGTGATTAAAGTGAGTATATTACAGGAATTCTGGTCACTCCCTCACATCTTTTCCAGGGGAGTGTGGATTAAAAAACAGGTCTGTGTGTGGAGATCAGCCAAGGACCCTGAGGTCAAATGTCAATGGCAAGAAAGACCTTTGCATTCCATTCAACTGCTGCTGACAACCCCCCTCAAACACACACACACACACATTTTATCAGAAGCAACTATCCTATCCCTATTTCTACAAAACAAGCTGTATTGATGCAGAAGTATTTTGAAGAAAACCCCAACAGTTCCAAAAAAAAGGTCATATTAAGTGCACGTTATAACAATCTCCTGACAGGATGTCTTGTGATTTCATCAGTGTCTTCTATAAGAAATGGTCTCTGCAGGCTACGCTACAGAGTTGATTCAACATTGACTCATAGGAAAGTGTGCGGCCTTCTCAGACTTTTGATGATGTTATATTTGTTCAGACGTCTCTCGTGGGGTTATTATCTGGTACAACCATTTAGCAAAGAGTGTGTGCATCACAAAACTATGTAACCACATTCCTGGTCTCTTGAGTTACTGGTGTTTCTTTAGGTTCCACATATGGATAAGTCTTTGCAGTTCATTAGTTTTAATTAAAGACAGTTTTCTTAGGAGACTATGACGATAGCTGTGTGGGTTACAGATGTGTAATGTGGCATTCACACCCTAACAGTTTCTGCAATTTGTCTACTTATTGTGTAGGTTGTTGGATTTCATTTAGGAAGTTTGAATTGTGCAAAAAAAGTTTTACAGCAGCAGTATGGAAAATAATAGTAACAATGCGTTGTAAAATAATAAAGCCATCTAAGTAATAATCTTTTGTTTCTGTTTTGTCTATTCACAGAGCACCGCAGTGGTTCCAGAGAAGGAAAAAACTGGTAAGTGATGCTGTTTTTTTTCATATTCACATGTGCATTTATGTTTATTGTTTACAGATTGGTAGATGAGAAACCTGACATTTGTGATAGTATCTGCACCTCCCACTCCCTTTTACTTCTTTTATTTTGATGTATGAGAGTTAAGGAAAACTGTCTGCAGCTGATATGTTCTGGGCCTCACCTGGTGTCATGTGGGGAGATTTTGGGGGCAATTTCTAATTGATAACCTTGTCTGTGATCACAATGAGGGGCCAAAGAGGATTCAGGGCAGAAGTCAGAAAATGGTTGTGTGTAGGAGGGAAATGCTTGTTCTGTATGAGACACTGGATGCAAGCACAGATAAGATCTGATACTCATCTTTAAAACTATTCAGCCCGCTGCCTTTTCTAGATAAGAACCAGACTGGATGTCGAGTCTGATGCCCAGAAATATTACCTTGTTTACCCTTTGCCCTCATCTTTACTTAACTTTCTCAGAAGCGGTGGCAACTATTTTCACTTTTCTTTAGTTATTGAGTATTAGGTAGTCAAAAGAAAAAAAGGAAAACAATATTTTAATGACACTGGAATATTGATATTATATTATTAATGATATGTTATAAAATTGCTTTAAACAGAATTGCTTTAAATGCATCTAGTATAAATAGAACAAAAGAACTGCAAAGATTTGACTCACATTAGCTTAAAATCTACCATGAATATTTGAAAACAAATGACATATTAAACCTAAACATGGGATTAAACATGCTGCCAGTTAAAAAAAAAAATTTCTAAAAACTTTTTTAGTTTACAGCATTAAGTAGAAAAGCACTCTGAGAGTGCAGACCTCCACCAAGCAGCACCATAATTATACTGAAAATTACAAAATGATCCAGAATCCAGGATCTTTTCCGGATCTCCACCAAATGTTAATGATTTGTTCCCAGTGACACTCCCAACATATTCTGAAATTTTCATCAAATTCCATCAATAGCCTTTCGAGTAATGTTGCTAACAGACAGACAAACTCCGGCGTAAACGTAACCTCCTTGGTAGAGGTAATTAAAGCCATAATTCAGTAGGATCATGTTGCCTTCACTCACTAGCTAGCCATTCAGAAATGGCTGCATGTGAAACCGGTCCCTTTCGCAGATGACTGAAATCCTATTGAAGACTTCCTTATTCATAAAAGCAGCATCATTTCTTTTGACAAGATGAAACTGATAGACGTGTAGTATCAGAATGGAACTTTATTGTCAAGTTTCAGTACACAAAGAATTAGTCTTAAAGTGGAGGTGCAAGGATAAACACAACAAAAAATCCCTGAGACAAACTGTTTTACTTGTCAAATATTGATGTTTCAATTTTATTTAAATGAATTAAAATAATGTTGGATTGGGTGAGAGCAAAATGTGCATTTAACACATAGACTGTATAAAATCTAATCATCTCTATATATTTTTCAGAATCAGTGTTATTATTGTTCCTTCTTCTGTGTATTGGAATGCCATTTTGTTGTAATGCTTGTCACCATTTACTTTGTAGACTTTTTTTATTGACCAATCAGAAGAGCAAAGCAAATCTGTAATGACTGCTCCCTCTATTCTGGCTCCAGCCTCTCTGTCAGCAGTCTGCTGAAAATGCACACGGTCATCAGGAAGCTATGGATGGACAGACTTTCTTTCAGACAGACAGCAGGGGAGCAGTGTTCATTAAACACCCTCCTGTGTCGTCAGTCCACCAGTAAACAATACCAACGAGGTGGTTTGACACGGGGACAGGCTTTCATATTGCCCCCTGTTGTCTCAGTGCCTGATGGGAGTCCTTACTCACTCTGCCGTTCTGTCTCTCTCTCTAATTACTGCCACTGTTGAAAAAGATTTAGTGGCAAATGTGCAGAAAGTCTATGTGTTTGTTCCTGTGTGTGTTAAGTGCATACCTGAGTTCTACATGTTAGTAAAAGTCCCAAACATTTTTTTCCAAAACCACAAAAGCTTCTGAAAAATGCAGAATGCCAACTTCAAAGGGTCACACATTCCTGGTCATTTTTCTTCATTATGTAACCTCCATCTTTGCATTTTTGTGATGGAACCCAGTACTCTGGAGGGGGCATTGGGGTGTGATGGGAGTTTTAGGGGAGCACAAAGCCTTGCGTTCATTGTGACACTTCAAAGCCCTCTGTGTATCTCCCGCCCCTGGGAATGACACATTTGTGACAGTGTTACATCATATGGCATGCCCTGAAGGCTTCTGCTCCCATGGCATGAAAGACAGCTCATTCATGGTTTATTTTACTAACACTCTTACAATGGACACTCACCAGAAGTTTCCACCACGGTGGCTCTGCACTGAAACTTTCTTGTTGTAAACCTTTCTTTTTCATGGTCAGTTTCATGGCTTTCCTGTTCATAAAAACCACGTACCCACTTTGAAGCTTCTGCTAAAAATAACCTGAACTTTACAGAGGCTGCAAAGAGATGACCAAAGTCATTCAATCTGATAATTAAGGTGGTTATTTATTGTTTTATGTAACTGTCCTCACCATTAGTTTAATATGATCAATAAGAATAACATAAATATGATCTTGTTTTGTGTCACTGATGCTGTAAAAAAGGAAACAAAAGCACCAAAAAAAAAACACCCAATTCTTTCTGTTTAACCATTTATTTCCACATATGCAATTAATGCATCCAGTAGAAAGAGTTAAATGAATTGTAGTACTTGAAATTAGATGTAAGACTACTGAGTTGGAAGCATTACAGGATTTTTTTTTACTTATATTGTTGTTTTTAGGAATATCAAATAATCTAGTGTCCCATTTGAATACAGTTGGCTTATGTATGATGGTGTGTATAGCTCACTGCAAGCTGATTCCTGTTCTGTATCTGACCTTAGTCTGGTGTCAGGTTTTTGCATGCAGCTGAGGTTAGATGATTGTAACTTGTACATGTAATATATATGCAGCCTATTTTGCTAGTTCTTTTTTCTCTGCCACCTTTGTAACCCCGGACTGGGGAATGACTAAAAACAGATACTGTTTATTCTTAGTGTCTTCAGTTTGTTGAGATGATTCTCTAATTTTCAACCTGAGTAAAAATAAGTGAAAACCACAAGAGGCCTGTGTTTAAGAGCAGATGTCAGAATGTTATGTGATTGACTTTGGCATCTGATGTGAAGGAGTTCATTAATTCTTTAGCTTATTTGGCATTGACTTGTGTTCACTGTGCTTATCTTCAGAGGCAGCTTGTTTAGCTCTGTGACCTCACTTCCTTTTATACAGGAAGTTGACTAGTTTACCATGTGTGACTGAAAACACGAAAAGGGAAAGCTTAAGAAGCAAGAAAACAAAGAGAAGTTCAGAGTTCATGTTATTTTTATATCCTCTCTTTTGTGATAGATTGACTACAGAATATTTTTTGTATAAAAGCACATTTATTTGGAAAACTATTGAATTTGGATGTTTATGGGACCAGCTGGTCTTTGGTGCCCTAATTTAGAGACGACCATTTTGAAGCATGTTGTAGTTACTGGCCTTCAAGCATACCACCCAGTCATACTTGATTCTGACCCCAGTAATCAGGCAATATTACCAATGTTATTGTTGTTAATTCAAACAGCAAAATGCAAAACAAATGAAATTTCAAGACACAGTTCATTTTAAGGCTTCACAACTATTTTATTTTATTTTGTTCTGATCTGTGGGGCTTCTTATTGCCTTATATGTTTATCCAGACTGTAACCTTTTACCAGTACTTCTCCCATGGTCAGTTTGAACCTGTGTAAAGTTTTCATCATAAAAATCTTGGCAGTGTTTCATGTATTATGTTTTGTCCTAACCCACATCAGGGTCACCAGTCCTTGTTTGTTCAATTTTAGATCTACTTTTGATTTCTAAGCGTTCCGGCTTGCAGCTGAGTTTAGTGGCTGGAATCCACATATCACCTTTTAATCTCACACAACACTCGAGAATATGAACATTTGAGTGTGAAACATCTGTAATTCTCATTCTGTCCAGCTTTAGGGCTTGTCAACACAACCCTTTACAAGTTCCTGGTTCTAAGAATAGACTTTTTCTTCCTCTACATTGTATTGGGAGTTAGAAACACCATGTTGTGGTTTGTTGACCTAAACCAGCAGGAATAAAAAACACAATGATGGGCATCTGACCAACAGCAGGATTAAAGTTTGACCTTTTACCTGAACTCAAAATTTCACTTGCTGTGGATGGAGGAAAGGAAAACTGGATGTGGTTTAATACCCTCAGTGGACTCTAGTATGTGAGATGCTCTTTGATATTAAAGAGCCGGTGGCTCCTGTGCATAGCTTGTTTCACCCTTTATGTCCTTTGTTTCCCTTTTGGTCACCATGAGTTACTTTTTCATAGTTTTAGCCTTGTTGCTATTTTTATGTCCTTGTTTTTATTGGTCAAACTTCATGTTACCTAAACTTTGACCCTTGGGGCTCCTGAAAACTTTTTTATACTGTAAAAAAAAAACTTTTATTGTGCATCTGAGAATGGAATTAAATCATCTAAACATTCCTTCAGATGAACACAAACATTTTACATTTCTGTTATTTATTTAAGCAAAACTAAAAACAAGTACATCTCACTGCCTCAATTGGAAATCAGAGCGTAAGTAGCAGTTAGGGGCTATTAATTACACTGATTAAATGATGATTGGTAAGTACCTCTATATCAGCAGAAGTTGGGGCAATTCCCAGTCTTGAAGACCCAGTTGTTGATTAAAAAGCTATTATAGTTCTCTGTATGGGAAGGGTTTTGAGGACATTGGGAAACATTTGCAGTATCCTTCATTCTCCATTGAGAATGATTATACACACATTTAGGAGAAGTGCAAATCTTGGAGTGTATGTACCATAACTGAAACTTCAAGAAGTCAAATTGCTACATCTCTCTGTTGCCTATAATCTCCTTATTCTTGACATAAAGAATGAAAGTGGAAGAAAACACATTGTAGCTGATGAGAATTTTACATTTTATTCATTAAACAATATATATTAAATTTTTTCTCACCAATATATTCAAATTTGGCAAGTCAATGTACTGCAATACATTCAATGCTTTTCCCATAAAGTTGAATGTGTACTTGGAGGAAAAACCTTTTATGGCAAAGTGATAACGTGTTTTATCTTCAATGTGCTTTGTGCACAGCTGGGAAGTTCCTCCACAGATCTTGTGACTGCTTTGTGGCTCCAACAGAACACATTCTCATCTTGTAAATTGGGCTAATTTCCACACCACTTTTCATACGATTCAGGGAATGTCACAGTGGAATCACTTACACTGAATGACTTGCTCTGTCATTTGTGAACCACGTTCCTGTCGCTACATGCCGTCTGAGGACATTGACCTCATCTGAATGGATTATTTGACAGATGCAGTGAAACTGTTTTTGCCTTGAGCTTAGTCAATAGCTCTTGACCAGTGGCTGTTTTTCTACAGCTTGTTCCTGCTCTTTGATTGCATCTGCCTTATCCCACTATCTCTTTTTCACCATGCTTCTACACCCACAACAAAAGTCACTGTGTTTGTGCAAGGTCACATTCCTGGCTTCCTCTGTCCATCTACACCAGACTTGACACCCACAGCCCTAACTTGCCCTTCTTCTCCTCCCTTTTGACACATTCCCTCTCGTTTCCTGTGTGGAGACCAGTACTGTAGTAAACAGGAGATACTGCCACTTTTTTTATACACATGTAACTTAGATTTTTGACAAAGATATCGTAAACGGTTATTTCTTATGTTTAATATCACACAAAGATTCAGTAGTTTTTTAACATTTTGATTATTGTGGTGGGCTGACGGCTCAGATTTGATGTTGATTGATGTCTTATGAAGTATTCCTCTTGTTCTAAAAATACGTTTTCCAGTCTGTGAATGTCATTTAAAAATAAGCAATTCTGCAAGCTTTCTTGGGTCTATTTTCAAAGCTTTTTCCTTGGGGTTCAATTTCTTTAGCTGTGGTACTTTGAACAGGAAATTATGGTAAAAGGGAAATTTACAACAGGAACTCAGCTCACTGAACCCCCTGAGTTGCAACAACACAAGTCTTCCCTGCTCTGCTTAAGCAGGTATTGTATAGTCATTCGTAGTTTACTTTGTAGTTTATTTCTTAGTTTTAGTTGTTATGTCACCAGTCCAAATTAATCAAATATTCAGAATGGTGCAGTGGTACAGTTGGACATAAAGAGGGAGTGCATGTTGAGAGAAACAAAACCACAAGCTGACTGTCACTTCAAAGGGTCTGCACACAATTACATCCATACTCTGGCACACCCAAACATACATACTTCAACTAACTGACACCTTTATTGTCATGCTTGTACAAGAAAGAAAAAGCACAACATTCACTGCATTGTTTTTTACAGACATTTTGATGAAAGGCCCTCAAATATTGTTTATATACAGTGTTTGAAGTCCACCCAGAACTCCCTCACTGCCTGTCCTGTCTCTATATATGGGTCAGTATGTTGTTGGGTTAACTCCCCTGCCTCATACAATTGAGATAGCTGTACATGCACGTTCCTGACGTGTTGAACACTTGTTTGACAGTGGCAGCACTTCCCTTCCTGAGGTATGAGAATTCCATTGTTTCTTTTCTGTCCATCCCTCTTCCTCCCTAATTCTGGGCATACTGGTAGTTCAATCAGCCATTGCAGAAACACAAACTACAGGGCTACGAAAAGGCAAAGATGAGGGAATTCAGCTTTATTCTCAGCAAACCTTGGGAGACCATAAAGTTAATTGGCCGAGATGAGCACAATGCTATCAGTAAGCTGAAATAAGCCCATGCAGGGTACATTACCTCCACTAGCTGGAGCAATCAACATGATTGGCTAATTTTCTCAAGTGTGAGTCTCAGGGTGGAATGTAACGAAGGTCAGTCTGAAAAGTACATCCTGCTCTCCAACCAGTCTGGTAATAAGTTGCTTAACCTGTGCAAAGTCAGATGAGTTTTAAAGGTACACAGTCACTTATTTTTAACTTTATTTCTACATACACCATGACTTCTTTTTACATTGTAAAGGCTCATATAGGTAGGTATTACTTTTAGCTACAGTTATCTGTCTGGGACATTTAGTCTCTTTCTCTGTTTACATTGTTTCCCATAACTCGTGAGTATATTTCATTTTAGATCCAAACACTGTATCATGACCACAAGCTGGTCACTAACTTTCTTCATCTGCTGTTTAATAGTCAACACTGTTTAACAGAGTTTTTTCTTGCCTAAGTTCACTTCCTGTTGTGGCTGGATGATCTCGGTTCTTTTCACTGCTTTGTATAGCTTCAACAATGTGGATCATAATAAAAAAGTAGCTCATCATTTGAGATATCTCTTCTCTTCAACATCAATGACATAGAAATATTTAATTTATAATCATTTTAAACAATTAGAATATTATTTTAGCTACTCTTGAGTCTCTTGGCTTCCTTTTTTTTATTTTTTTTTCCAGGAGCCGTTGACTAAGCCTTCTCACAGACCCAAGGGAGCTGTGCTTGCTCAATAGAAACTAAATCAGCATTATCCGATAAACTTAGCAGCAGTAATGGATTCCATTGTGCTGTTTTTTTGTGCTCCATAGCTTAATGTTTTGTTATATAATGCTTGCAGTGTGTATGTATGTCTCAATAACTAATTGCACTTGAATTGCACATTTATAATGTAGCAGCAGATGCAACACATTATAACAAGCAGGCTGCCTTGGCAATGAGTTGTATAAATGCCACTGACGCTGACTGTGCCCAGACAGCGTAGGGCAGGTAAACAGAGGGACTGTAAGGAAGATGTGTCAAAGAAAACATGCCACAGACAAAAAGGATGTGAGATAAAATGCTAGCTGTGACTGTAAAGCACTCAGGTATTCAGGGTGCACTGGAGCTTGTGTCAGAAAGCACTTACTTAGAGTTGCACACACACACACACGCAAACACACACTGGAAGAATAGAATATGAGAGCATTGCAGCACCAGCTGGATGTGTCCCAGCAGTTACCGCACTGATGCTTGCTGCAGCAGACGGGAGTATACGGTCCGGACTCAAACAGAACAGAGAGAGGAAGAGAGGGAGGCAGAAACCAGCCCACTACCGAACCAGATGCACGTAGGTAACAGATGCAGGAGAGAAAACAGTAAGATGATAATCAAATGTTTGAACACTGACAAACTGCTTTAACACAGAAACTAATGAGAGAAACAGAACCAGAAAAAAAGTGGGACTCATCAAGAAAGGTGTTAAAATTTTAACTGATTAGGAAGAGGTGTTAGCTTTAGCCAGGCATAGGTAAGTTTAAGCGGATGCAGATCGACATGTCTCGCTCTATGAGGCTGCTGCTGCTGCAGAGATCCTTCAGCAATCACATCAGATCCTCGACCTCCAAAGCTCTAGATCGGCTCAGCAAGTCCTCTCGACAGAATCAACTGGCAGGTGGGTGGTGATAGCATTTACTGATGGAACAGGTGTATTTGTGGATATATCTGATTATGTGCCGTGTGTGCATTTTTAAATAATGTAGCATGTAAGCCTTAGCTTCCTTAAAATATAAAAATGGTACAGCAAAACTGCATTGTCATTGTCTTAGAGAGGAAACAAGACTGACTGTGATGCTTTTGTAAGGTCAGTTCTGTTTCTGACAAACAGATCAATACCTCACCAGATCACTAACATTTAATGGATGGGTGGAGATTCCTGAAGCCCAGATAAGAATTCATTTTATATATACAAGGCCCATTTTTCCAGGTTTATGACATGTTCAGAGCTTTCTTTTACTTTCAGTGATATCATTTCAACAAGCAGAATGCAGTTTTTTTTTTTTTTTGTTTCTCCATCCAGCTTCTTCTATACACACTTTGAGGTTTGGGTTTTGCCATGTCAAACTAATGGGCAGGTTAGATGCACTGGACTAAATCCATTAGACCAAAATCCCAGTCTTAAAGCAAGCTTGCCCCTAAATAATACATACAGTCACATAAGAGCTGCAGTTAAATATTAACAGAGATGCACTTTAAGAATGTTGGACACAAATAGCTGATGCTAACATTAAATTCAGGTTACTTTTTTCAATTGGTTTGATTGTCATTTGGCTGTTACAAATAGCTTCACAATTGGTTGATCTTTTAGTCTCCAAACACTAAATCAACTAAGTAAAGGAAATGAAAGAAATGCATCCAGTTTTCCTAATGAATCCAGTGGTCACAGCACCACAGCCTCACTTGCAGTGGAAACCAGCTAATTAATACCAATTTTAAATGCTGGCCAGGATCTTTCAGAGTTTTGCCTCAGTTGCTTACATGGAACCAGGAGGAGCTATAGCGCACATAATCATGACAGGGCCCAGGTACAACTCTCCTAGACCTCTGTACATATGAGTACACCCAATGTGGGATGAGTTTAAGGAGTTTGACAGGTGTTTTTATCTTTTGGTCTGTGGAGATTTATTAATATATGGCACACTCCTACAGATGTGCAGTTTAGATTAAAATGACAGTCAGTCCTATGACAAGGTGGTCTGTAGCTTCCCCTTGCTTTTCATTTGCATGTTTTCTTCATGGTGTAGGAGGCATTATATTGAGTACAGTGAGCAGCAAATGGCTCTGTAATTAAATCATTATGACCAGTGTGACATCATACAATGTAGTCATAGCCATAAGATTCAGGACCAAAAAGACTTTTAGTGTGTTTGCAACTACTTTGAATGATTATGTCATTCTCCTCTGATTAAAGGTAATTAAAGGTATTTTAACTACAGCATACCAATGCAGTATTCAGCAGGGGATCAAATGACTGGAAGGTCGAGGGTTTAAATCCTGCTCCTTTTAGTCAATATGCTGTTGGGTCCCTGGGCAAGATACTTCACCCTCCTTGCCTTTTGTGAGTTGGTACCACTGGGATATGATTATGAATGAATGTTTAGCTGTAATTGTCAAGTGCTGTGCAGTACCCACACTTGAAAAGGGTGTACCCACAAGGATAAGAGTGACGTGGATTTACTCAGGCGAGACGTCC